>JAJJMA010217539.1:0-16141 GCA_023529015.1 Papaver nudicaule | reverse complement strand
CACTGAGTAGTCTAACTACAGTGATAGCTAGAATTTTAAAGCTCCCAGAGCACAATAGCTGAGGCAAAATGCTCAGCAACAGGCTATAAAAGCCATCTATAGAGGCACAAATGCCCAAGGCAACAAATGCCATACAAAACCCTGATCAGGTGCTAAGGCCAAGTGCCATCCTTAAAGGCATAACGCCCAAATCAATAAATCAACTAAGAGTCAAGATCTCTTAGGCAAAAAGCCTACTTCCATTGAGTGAATGCCCTTATCGTATTAGTTAGTCCAACCCAGGCTAGTTGTAAGACCAGTCGTGTTACTTGTTGATCTGTAAGTGTTTGTAAGGAAATAAGGTCCCCTTTTGCTGTAGCATCACATCGGCGGTGCCGCTGGTGTGTTAATCCGTCTACGCCATAGCATCACTTCTGGCGGAGTGTATTAAAGTCTATGAGGGCAACCCATTCTACTTATATTAGATCGCCGACGGGCACAAGTAATGGTTACGGCTGGGGTCTATCCTGTTGCTCTGGGAAATTGTTAGGTCAATTTATAAGAAATTGTTGGCGGTACGAGGGCCAGGGCTTCACTTAATGGAAAGTTAACTCTTTGAAAACAAAATAAAGAAGAACAAATATGGCAATGGAAAATTGCATATGGAAAGAAGATGTCGACAGACATAAAGATAATATTCATCAAAATAACCTTCCAAAAGGGCAATAGTTCATTACAAGAAAATCTAAGATAATAAAAGAAACACAAAAGACTGAGGAGGTAACAATTTATCCTCTTTAATATCCAAAAGAACAAAGGAAAAGCTACTTCAACACCTAGGATCAGCAAAAGGACTCTTTGGGGTAGAAGGCTTGTTCTCCTCCAAATCGCTGAGGTGATCCTCGCCGGCATTTACAGCTCTAGCATCTTCAGGATGGTTAGCTTCGGCGACAGTACTTTCCAAGGTTGGCTCGAGGATAGGCTGGATAATCTCGGCGGTGCCTGTTTCTGCGCTTTGCTTGACGATTGGCTGACTAGCATTAACAGCCGCTATTCCTGGATTCAGCTCGCCGAGTTGTCCACCTTTTACAGTTTTAGCAAAGATAACAAGGGACAGATTTTGTCCCTTAGGATTTTCATCTCCAATTTCCTCTTCTGAGCTTTCTTCCTCAGATTCATAATTCTCTTCTTCCTCTTCTTCTTCATTCTCTTCTTCACCCAGCACTTCTTTTCCTTTGGTGCTTGCCTTCTCTTGCATGGCGAGCTGTTCAGGAGTAGGTCGCTGATAAGCCAAAGGAATTTCCACTCCCTTCTGAGGCAGAAACTTGCAAGCAAAATCTTGAGCGCCGATGAAGGCAGCGCTGACAACATCATCCTTGTGACGCTTCTCCCAATATTGGACATCGTCTATGGCTTCGGCGAGCTCAATCTGAAGACCATCTCGGGCGCTCTCAAGCTCTTGAATCTTGCCAGCACAAGAGGCATGGTCAAGAAGTTGCTTATTCAGATCTGCAAATTTGCTAGTGCAAGAATCATGTTCCTTGAGCTTCTCGGACAACTCTTTTATCTTGTCAGGGCAAGACTTGTGCTCCTTGAGTTGATCAGAAAGATCCTGGACCTTCATCTCCAGTTCATGGCAGCCTTTGATGATCTCCTGCTGTTGATCTGCCTCATTCTTTAACCTCTGAATTGTAGCTGAGGCAAAAGGAGAAAGAGATATGGTAAAAAGGAGTGAAAACAAGCACAAGCATGATAAGTCAAGAGTAAACCCTATAAAAGCTACCTTCCAGGTTGTGGACATGTCTATGCATACCCTCTTGTGCGTCCCTAAATTGAGTCATATGAAACTCAAAGTTTTCATTAGCACAAGGACCTAACATTCGTTCTATTTGACGTTGTTGGGTAGAACATTGTTTGTACAAATCAATTGTCAAAGCTTCACGCCTCTCCGCCATATCTTTCCAGCGTTGAATTTGAAACTCGGCGGTCTCTTTCTCTGTGCTTAGGCTAATAACTTGAGAAGCCAACTTATCAGCTCTGGATTTCTCTTCTTTCCAGAGGAAGGAAGCTCGTTTGTGACTTGTCTCGGCTTCTGTCTTGGCAGCAAGGGCCAATTCTTCTCGGCGAAGTGCATCATCACGTTGGTTAGTCATCTGGCCTAATTCCGAGCGAGTAGCTTGATAAGTATCACAGAGGTTTCTTATAATATCAACATCCTGATCCAACTCTCGGCGACACCATTTAAGGTCCTTGAGGAAAGCGAATAATTGACTACACTGCTTAAAGTTGCTATTACTAAGTCTCTCGATTTCGGATTCAGCTCGCCTAAGCCTATCGTCATCGGAGGAATGGCAACCTTGGAAGGCAGGAAATCTAAGGGTCGGCGACAAGAGCAAGGCGGAAAGAAGAAGGAAATAACAAGGAGAAGATATGGAGAAAACTTACTTTGTTGAGTTGTAATTGTCAGGCTTCGCTCTCGGACGTCCTTCTTCAGTCTTTCGACTTCTTGGCCGCGTACCAGGGCATCATGAGCCAGCTGACTGTTCTGATTCTTGAGATTAATGATCTCACGGCTAAGACCCTCATTGGCTGAGGCAACACTCAAGCAGTGATGAAAATGCTGAAATAAGAAAGAATAAGCATAAGTATCCAACGACAACATAGTTGAAAGAGATGAAAGACCTCAAAAAGGTACTAACCATGTTGAAAAGATTGAAGTTCTCCTGGTAGGGGATGACAGCTGCAGCATTATGGAAATTTGGATGATGAACAAACCCAGGGCGACTGTATTGTGCCAAGGTTTCAAAGTACTCTTGGTCTGTACAGTCATCCGCCACACTGAGCTTGTCAAAAGCTTCGGCGAGCATGTTTGGGGCAGTCAGCTGCAAGCATCCAGGTCCCTTAGCGGATTGAGGAGTAAGAGGATGCCGAGGCAACCTATCAAGAACGACTAAGCCGGCGAGGTGAGGCTCAAGCGCTGAGACAGCAGGAGTATGTTGAACAGAGGGTATCTTAGGATTTTTTGAAGAAGAAGATGGTTTGGAAGTATCTTGACTATCAGATATGTTAAGCATGTCCAGATCCACCTCAAGATGATCACCTCCCCTGGGATGTATCTCAGGGTCTTGATCCATGTCTTCAATATCTCCAGTGACGGGAAGATTGACAAAACCATCCTTTGCAGATTGATCGACGGGTACATCAGAACTATCCTTTAAGGGTTGATCGACGAGCATGTTGGAGTTATCCTTGGCGGATTGATCGGCGATGGATTCAAGATTTCCTTGGCCAGAGGCAACCTCCTTAACTAATTGAGGAGAAATTGGTGGAGGAGGCAGATTCTTGGCAGCAAGTTGGCGGAGTTCTTCAGCTATCTCGGCGGGAGATGGCCTGGGTTTCTTTGGGCGCTGCAAATCGAATATCACCAAAGACACATCTATCAGATCTCGAAACAAGCAGAGGCAAATATAGATATATATTTTAAAAATATATTTGCATATATTTTTAAAATAAGTTAAGTTAAGATGCTTGTTTCTAGACCTTCAGCTGGATCTTTGCTAACTCTGCTAAAGAATAGATATATATTTACCTGAGAAGGGTCGGCGGTATCTTCTCGCCCTCTTTTTGTCCCAGCAATAGCATCAGCTGAGAGCTTGACATAGTCTTTATCTTTCACCCTAAGAAACTTGCCATTCTCATCTTTGGCATACTTATCGGCATCAGGCCAGACCACATTCCAAAATGTATGCTCGGCGAGGTGGGAATGCTCAGGCAAAAAAAGCTTCTCGGATTCTGGTTTTTTCGTCATCCTCCCAACCTAGTAACCAGGGCCCGTCGATGAGACAAGGAAGATTGGAAAAGTCGCCCTCAGAGCTGTGACGAACAGTTGGTTTATCCTTTGTACTTGTGAACTCGACATCGGCGAGTAACAGATCTGTAGCAGGATAATTCCCTTTTGGTGTAAATCGAACAGCTCAGGGATCAGTTTTTCTATTGCAAGAAGCCACAGAGTATTGTTCAAGGAATTTTTTCACAGTAAACTCCTCAGGCTTATGAGCTTCCAGCTTGGCGAGCGAAGGATAGTTTGTTTGTCCATCTCGGCGCTTGCTCCACTCAGTCATTACTCGGATAGCATTCCCCGTTAACTGAAAAGGACTTCTGTTAATCGCCACAAGAAAATCAACGATAAAAGTATTACTCGGATTGTAAAGAGGAAACTTTAGCCCAGCCTTCAGCTGACCAAAGGCAACGGCAGCCCAAGTATTACTTGTCTCTGATCGAAGAAGATCGTCGACAGATAGTAGATCAGATGCCTTCTTTGTCTCAGGCAGAGAATGGATTTTGGGATTAAGGTATTCTACTTTGAAATGAGCACAATAGCCAGGCCAATCGGTCTTCCAATTTGGCACCTTTTGGTCAGTAGATTTGGCTTTGGCTTTGCTAGCCGTGCTTTTAGATCTAGAAGATTTAACAGTTGAAGCCATTAGAGTAACTTGAGTGTGGCTGGAAAAGATGAAGATTGGCGGTTCCCGGTGGAAAATTGGTCGGAAAGGATGAAGACTGGTGGTTATCGGTGACGGAAAATGGCAGAAAGGAGATCTGTAGCAGAAATCAGTGAAGAAATCGTCAAAAGATAAAAAGAGGAAGAAGTAGCAGTTGTTCAGGGAATGATGGAAATCTTCAAACTGTGAGAAAGAAGGAAGAAGGTGAAAACTCAGATGCAAATGGCGGCAGCAGGAGGTTTAGGGTTTAAGAGAAGAGAACTCGTAAAGATGGAAGCAGATGCAGAGTTGGGTATTTATAGGAGTAAAGGGGAGATTAACCGGCGATAACGGTTATGAGCTGTAGTGGAGTAATGGAGATAATGGGTGTAAACGGTTACCAGTCATAAAGTGAAGTAACGCATGGAAGACACGTGGAGTAACTGATGCATGGCAGCAGACGTGTGGCGTGAAAAAAGCGTAGTGGAGAACGTGGGGCGGTATTTTCGGCGAATACTATAGTTTCATCCCCGGCGACTGAAGTCTTAGGAGATGAAAGAGGCAAAATGTAAGGGTAGAAAATACCTATCCCATATAAAGGCATCCTAGATGAGATGCTGCACAAAGGGAGTACAGCTGAGATGTCCTGGATCACCGAGTAAGGTATCAACGAGTAAGGGATCAATGAGTAGAGACATGTCGCCAATTGTTAGGTGATAGTTAGGTGATATTTAGGTGAGCATTTAAGAGAAGTCAGAACGGATATATTGTCAGGTTGACTGGTTGACTCAGTGGATGATGCGTCATCAACCTTATCTCCAAGAAGATTCCCTCGTCTATGCTTGTAAAGTAAGGAGTGAGCTCGCCGATGTATGTGTGTCGGCGAGTCATGACAAATAGTGTCAGTCCGACTTTGTTTGTATTAGCTGTTTACCACCATGTAAAAGGTCTATAAATAGTGAACTAACCTACTGAGAAAGGGGTTGGACACATTTTGGGATTGGTCTGGAGAGAGGGAAAGTATTCTACTTGCTCTCTACAGCCCAAGACTTAAATGAAGGTTCTTGCTTGAGAGATTAAGCTTAGAAGATTAGCAAGGTAATTGAGAGTTGTAATCTTGCTTATACTAGTGATAATCCTTGGATGTAGTCCTCACTTGAAAGGGGCGAACCAAGTAAAACCATTTTGTCAAGTATCTCTAACTCTTATCTCTTTCATATTCCTTATGATTGTTGTGTTGATATATGCTTTGGAATGATTGTGTGTTTGTTGGAGTATCATATTTGGGTGTACTGTGTAAGATCTAACCACTGGGGTTTTACACAGTTACAGTTGTGTCACAACTTAAGACTTGTCTCACATGTACTACAAGTTTTAAGTCGTTTTTAAGGGTGCGGCCTTTCAGTGTACGCGTACTAGTACGTGAATCTCAGATTCCATGCATTTGGTCGTGATTCAGATGGACGATTTGCGAACCGGCCTTCTCTGGGATTTTCACACGGGTTAAACTTTGACTCCTTTATCTCTTAGTTGGACTTGGTTATCACGAAATATCTTTCGTGGTCCATCTAACGGTTCTCAATGTGTCAAAGATAAAGATTATCTCTGGTCAGCTGGATATCATTCTTGAAGTGTTTTTGAGCTAAGAAAACACTTGGCAGATAAATGATAGAGATTTCCAATTGAGATAAATCTAGGTTTCTTTGTGTGGAAGTTAAGTAACGGGTTCGTTTTACACGGGCACTTGCTAAACTTGTGGTACAAGTAACTAGTTGTTTTATTCTTAAGCAACTATCTTATTGAGTGCTATAAATAGAGGTTTCTGGAAAGAAAACCACAAGCATCAAGCATACGTGAAGATTCTCTGTGGAATTGATCGTAAACTCTTTTCACTTCGGTGAATGCTTGTTGTGGTATAGTCATCCTCTATTAGGTAGCAGTTCCTCTTGGGAATTACATAACGACTATAAAGACTTCTCTTGAGAGTAGGGAAGCACAAGTGGGAGATTGAGACTTTAGTGGTTGAAATTGGAGTAACCTGTAACCTTGGTAACCTGATTACATTCTTGTCTATTTTACGGTCCTTCTCTTCTGATATAAGGCCATTCAAGAACTGATACGTTACACACAGGGTTGAAAGGAAGCAACGCACGTCTGCACTCGGTGTTGTAAGACCTAGTTAGCTCCAGTTGTATAAGTTTCTTAAGTGATTCTTTTTACAACTGAGGTAGAGACAAGTTGGGCATAGTTTACTCGGTTTACTTGTCAGCCTCCGCTTGTAAGTAGATTTCCGTATGACCTGGAGCAATCCGAAAGAAGTCACTTTGTGTATGTCAAACGGAAAGAGGACCGTTCAAACATACAGTTGATAATTGAGGTTGCAAAGCCGGAATTATTGACACAAGCCTTTAACAACGGTTAAAGCAACTCCTAGGCCTGTAAAGAACGTCAGCTAGCTAGGGGAATCAAGTGCGTGACGATCTGTGGGGGGATCTAGAGACGTAAGGAGTGCGACAGTAGCCAGTTCGCTTGGAGGGTGGAATTGGTCTCTGCTACATCCCAGACCGAAGTCTTATAGTAGGCTAGTGTTTGTAGACAGTTTGTACTGTGCGGCGTTCAATCTGGACGAGGTCCCGAGGTTTTTCTACAGGTCGTAGTTTCCTCGTTAAAAAAATCTATGGTGTCTTGTGTGCTTTCCTTTCCGCATTATATTTTCTGATTATATAATTAAAGCAAACACAAGAAGTACGTTATTAATAAACCTTATCGTTGTCCCTAATCCATCTATTGGATTTACCAAGACCCCGTCTTGTGTCAGACTGATCCTTGTGATCCAAACTAAAGTTAACAGGTCTGGATATTGATTTTTGAGATCGTCCAGATCTGACCATAAGTCTCACGAGCCCAAACGAAAAGTTGGTTGTAATTCGGTACCCCTGCTTTTTCAATTGGTATCAGAGCCGATGAACACATAAAAGACGTAATTGTCTGTGTTTATCGCGGCTTGTGAGTTATGGACCAAAGCATAAGAGCTTGTAACGTACCACCAAAGTTTGATGGCACAAACTACATATGGTGGAAGACTGCAATGACATCATTTTTGCAAGCATGAGATTTCAAAACTTGGGTTTATGTCAAAACAGGATATATTTCACCAACTATTCTAGTTGACGGTGTATCTGTCCCCAAAGACATATCGGCTTATGATGACGTGGGAATGCAGCAGAAAAAGAAGCTAGACTTCAAAACCTCATGTCTGACTGGGAAAATCTTTGAATGCTTGAGGATGATACCTTTGAAGAATTTAACCACAAATTGTTTGAGATAGTGAATGCCTGTCACACCTTAGGAAAAGTTGTTCCGGAAAGGGACATTGTGTAAAATTCTGAGGTCATTACCCTCAAGGTACAAATCAAAAAAACATGCCTTCCAAGAAGTCCATGGCTTAGATATAACAAGAAGTGACCTTGTTGCCAAGTTAAAGATCTACGATCATGAGCGAAAAGATGAAAAGAAATCTATCGCTTTTGAAGCTGTAAGCACTCCGTGCACCTCCTCTCCACCGAAATTGTCTTGGGCTGATAAGTGTGAAAGCCTTGACAATGAAGAAGTGGACACTGAACTGTCTCTGATTACACATCAACTGAAAGATCTTCTCAGATCTAAAAGAGACAGGCAATTCAGGAGCAGAAGATCCTTACCAGCATTGAAACCTAATCCTGACCGGGATGAGGATGATCTAGATGATGTGCAGTGTTTCCAGTGTCGAGGCTTTGGACACATGAAAGACATATGCCCTAGTAAGGAATACCATAAAAGGGATAATGCTCTCTCAGCTCGATTCGATGATATGTCTGACCATCATGAATTCGAATTAGATCATGAAGAAACTGCTTTAATGGCAGGGACTTCAGATGAACGATCTAAACACGATGATTTGAAATACATTTTTAATTCATCAGTTGATCAGTAAGAGCGAGGACCTTGTTCAAGAAAACAATCATTTAAAATCTGATCTTGAAAAGGTAGAGAAAACCCTTCTCCTGAAAGATCAAGAACTTGAGAAATTGAGTGATGATCTCTCCTCAACTTTATCTCTAAAAGATAAAGAAATTGATGCCCTAAAAGATGATCTCCAAAGGCTATCTGGTAGCTCGGATAAAGTAGCAACAAAAAAGCCTTTGGCAACACCAATGGGTTAGGGTTCAATAATAACACATACACCAAAAACAATACTTTCATAATGGCTGGATCCAGTCCTCCATCTAATGAAAAACACAAAGGTGTACCTGAGAAAGCTAAAACTCAGGATAAAAACCCTTCCAAGAATTGCCAGTACCGTGGAAAATCTGGACATGTCCAAGGAAGGTGTCAGCTGCTTAAGGGAAATAGAACAGTTGTAAACAAGCTTCTAGCCGATATGGATAGAATGAACAAAGCCCTGAAGCAATTCAAGGGAGCGTTGAAAAACATGGAAAGTTCAAGAGAAAATGAAAAGGGTAAGAAAAACTCTCAACCCGAATCAGTCTCTAGCAACCACTCTACAATCAACACCCCGTGTGAGTCTAGTACTCACACTCCAACTGCTTAATCGCAGTTAGGGGATGCATCCTCACATTTATGACTTGTATGTGTGAGGCATGCAGTTGATATGATCAGGAACTCGTTCCTGGTATTGTGGTTGTTCAAGTCACTAGTAGAAATACTATAAACATATTTTCAGAAGAGTTTTACTGCATGGAAATTTTGTTTCAGACTGTATAAACTCTGTCCGTCAGAGTTTAGGAGTTTTTGTTTGTGAAGTGGTTCGTGAACCGTCCGTGTCGCAAAATCTGGAAGATTCCCTTAAGTCTTTCAGATAAACTAAAACTCATTCCTCTTGAAAGATATATATATATATATATATATCTCGTTCATACAATCCAGTAAATCATATCAGAGATGGCTTATGCTACACGAGGAGTTGTAAAAGTGAAACTGTAAAAGTTGAGCTCTGTGAAGGGATTACACGCAAGAGAAAGAGGACTCTTGCAGAAACTTTGGACTATATCCATAAGTTTCCTGATCCAGAGACTCATGCTATTAACTCGAGAGAAACAATTGATGGATATTCACACATGAGAAAGTACTTTCTGTATAAAATCAATTACGAAACGAAGAAAGCTTTATTCCATGAAGACAAAGCTCAAAGCTTCAGGAATAGCTGTGCTCATTATCATTGTTACGTGCTCTAACTGGTCTTTCTGAAGAAAAAGCTAGGGATGCACACATCATAAATGATTTCTTTGAAGAAGTCATATCTCGAGATTGTGAAGATAAAAGTTGAGGTCATACAACTTTGCTATCGTGTCTTCATCTAAACGTAGTTTGCCTTTTCATGCTTTTTAGAGTTTTTCAGCATGTACTACTTTATTTCATTAATAAAAGTTCTTTTTAGAAGATTATTAATGATGTTTGCAATACTTGATTTGTCTACCTCAATCTTATTGCAACACATAGCTTTTTCTATTACCTCAGTAGTGATGCAAAGTTATGTCTATTACAAAAGTTATGCTTTTTCTCACGATCAAGAAACTTTTGATTGTATGATTTTTAGGGTTTTCACAAACTCGGAATCATATACTCTTTTCCAAAAATTTGGCTAAGGGAAAGAGATTATATACAAAGGAATACTGGATAACATTAAAATTGTTTTGTCCATGTTAGGCTTTGCAAGTTGTTCTTTATTGAATAACACCACATGGGGGAGAGTTCTTAACTGAACTTGCGCTTAATAACAAATCTTTTTGGGGAGCGTGGTTGTGGTATATTAGGAGAAAAGTGTATCTATATTTCTCCAAAAGATGAGAACTTAGGAATCTTCGTTCGGATTTCCTAATTATACCATCTTAAACTTGGTATGCGAGTACTTAGCTTAACCTATTTCATAGGTTTATGAAACCCTAGTCCCGAACTACTTTGTCATATTTTGTGACAAATAGGGGGAGAATACATATGGTTCTTGTTCTTGTGGTGCATAACCATAGGGGGAGAACATCATGTGCTTACTTGCTGTACTTTTTCAAAGTATCAAGTAAGGCCGGGGGAGTAATTAAAGCTGAGAAGAAGCTTCATATCAGGAATGAGTAGAATCACTTTAAAAGTTTTGATAAACAAACTTTAAAGTTTGCTCAGATTCTTACTCTTTGCACAAACAACATATGGGATTAGCATATTAACCCATGTAAGCGTGAGCGTACCTTCGTAGTTGTTTGAGCTGGATATGTTGTAGGTGCTATCTACGAATTCATCAAGAGTTAAACGAACACATCAAGACTCAAGGGAGAAGTTGAAGAATTCAAGAAATCAAGATACATCTAGTTAGTACTTAATTGTATATCTTTTGAATCCATATGTAAATTGGTTTTGTCACTAAAATTGACAAAGGGGGAGATTGTTAGGGCAGTGTCCGGTCAAACCCACTAGCGTTGGTATGTCAAGCTGGTTGTCAGTTTTAGGTGTCAAAACACAATTCTTGATTTTGCCTACTAGAGTTTAGATTTCAGAATTGGGATATAGACTAAGTAGTAGAGACCTTGAAGACGAGGACTTTGAAGACAAAGAAGACACCAATTATTCTTCATCGACAAAAGGTTAGTAGGAGTTATGACTTTTATAGAAATTCTTCTATTCTACTTACTTTATCTTTCGAAATATTCGGCTACTTTAGTAGAGATACTAATAGCGATTGAGATCGTGTTCTTGTCTACATGACCATGTGTTATGTTGGTATTTGTTCCCATGAATACTAAGTTTACAAGAATGCATGAGATAGATTCGATACCATTTGACATTTGTCCATTGCAATGGTTTGCTTGCAAATCACTTGTTGGATATGGGTGAATCTAAAGGAGTACTCTTGAGCAAGAGTCCAGTGGATTATAGCTGAGGGCGCCTAACACGTCTAAGTACTGGCCCAGTCCAAAACTTCCAGCGGATCCAAGCTAGTGGAATAAGGCTTGATTAGCACAATCACCCCATTGAATTATATCACAGCCGTGGACTGTAGATGTTCAAACTTAGCCCCTAACTGTCTTATTACAAAAGAAAACCCGGTAAAATCCCAAGCGTAACCTCTAACTGTACTAATGCTACAGTTAGAAGATAAGTTTTCTTTTCAATTTATTTCACGCAACAACCAGGCTCACTTTCTTTCTATTACAAAAAATAAATAAAACTCGTTTCTCTCTCTCATTTTTTTCCCCTATCTCTTTACTTTCTTCTCGCCCTCACTCACTTCCTCCTCCTCCTCTCGCAAATCTTACAAAAAGCCAGGCTCTTCTCCGATCAATATAGTCGTAGTTTGAGATACAAATCAGAAACTCAGGTTTATCTTTCATTTTCTTGATTTTATCTGTGTGTTGATTTTAGATCTGTTTTATGGATTTTGTAGAATGAAACCCCAATTTTTTATTTTTTTTCTTGGCACAAATCATTAATACTATTGGATTTCGTTTTCGATATGTTACATTCGATTGTTTTGCTGTACTGATTCATTGTATTCTTAGGGTTTTTTTTCTTTTTTTAATCTAGGGTTTTCGATTTTAGATTGGACTTCTTTTTTTCATTCCTTTTTTTTATTTTATTCTTTAGCATTTTAAACCTGTTTCTGGTGTAAAGATTGATTTTTTTTTATCCTTTCCATCGTTTTTCATGTTATTACTTTCTTTAAGGAGGATTGTAATTGTTGATTCTTGTTTTTTCTTGTTGTATGCAGACGGAAAAGGGTTATCTGAAGCAACTTAAGGTTTTCCAATGGTGGGAAGAAGTAAAGTTTCAATTGAGTGATGTTTCAGATTTGATAACCTTTATGAATACTTTAGCTGGATAGATTGAAAGCGTCTTGGAAAGAGAGGAAACCGAAACTACAACCATGTTGGTTTGGATTCAAGATTCCCAGAGAAGGTATTGAAGATCTGAATTAACCCTTGAATAAAAGAGTTTGTTCTGGTTATGAGTGCATGTTTTATACAGTATTTCTGTAGAATTCAATTAGGTTTTAGTAGGAAATTAAATTAGATGGCGAAATTAATTTTGGGTATTAACTTGACAAGAAACCTAAAATTGGTAGCTAATTGAGTTTTTTGTTGGATTGGTTTTTGTAGGATTCCATTACTGACAAAGAGAAAGGCGGAGTTATATGTCGAGTGCGAGTATTTCAAATGGCGATCTGTTTGGTCTATCGACCAAAACAAGGTGCGTTGTTATGCTTTTTTTGTTACGGATTTTCGATGCCGTGGATTCGTATGCCTGTGAAGTGTCTTTTTAACATTTGCTATGTACTTGGTTTTTATGTAGGTTAGAGTCTTCTGTTCAACCGTATTGATGTAATGAGCTCGTTACACTGAGTACCAAGTATCAGGATTTAACATTACATTCTCAACTTGCGTTAACTGTAAGTTGGACACTGTATCTTTGAGTGAGCAACAGGATAATGTCTTAGCGTTTCTATTATTTGATTTACTTCGCCACAGACTTGCACTTATCTTTGGGACTTGTGATAAAATGTGTCTCTGGGACATCAAGGTGCTCATAATTATGTGGGTGAAGAAGTATAGTGTCAACAAATGGCAGCGATTTACCACATCATACTTTTTTTTTGATATAGCTTACTCTCTTAATTGAGAGACATATTTACCATTAACTTACTTGGACTGTTGGACCTTCAGGTTTGGGATGACTCATGCGGGGAAGATGAATTATTAGTTGGAGGTGCTACCATCCTTCTCTTTAACAGTAAAAAACAACTTAAAACAGGGAAGCAGAAACTCTGACTCTGGCCAGGAAAAGAAGCTGATGGATCATATCCTACAACAACTCCCGGAAAGGTTACTTGCTAGTGCTCTAACAGTCTTCTAGTTTATCGATTTCACTGCCATTGCAACTGCCATTGCCACATGTTTATCTTTTGAAATGTTTGTTTTTTGCATCACTTGTATCTAAATGGTACTTTGTACAGGTCCCCAGGCCTGATCGAGGTGAGTTGGAGCATCTTGATAAACTCGTCAATAAGTATGAGAGAGGACAGATGCAAAGCATTGATTGGTTGGACCGTCTTACATTTGAGACCATTGAGAAAATTAAGGAAAAAGAAAGATATTCAAGTGGAATTTCACACTTGAGCCTAGTGTTTCTTTCTTGATTCAACTCACAAAAAGAAGCTCAAGGAGGAGTACAGTGAGCACTTAGTTTCACGTTATTCCTTGTTTGTTGCATGATTTGGGATTAAAAAGTTGAAACTAACTTCCTAGCACTTCTTGCAGAAATCGAACCTTGGACTTTTTCAGAACCTTGGTGAGGCCATCATTGTTCCAACTGGAAGTCCATATCAAATAAGATATCTAAAGGTAAATTTAATGAGATACTATAGAAACTGAATGTTGCATACCTTGTGCAGTACTCTTGTATGAGGTTTCTCCAAATTAGAGTGTAATTTTGAAATGGTTAATTTATGCTTTCTCTGTGTCTTTTGATAATATATACATGTTATTTCATCTCTCACTGATCGAATCTCGCATTATCTAGTTTCTCTTTGATAAAGTTAGCATATCTTCTCATTTGTCATGTTTAAGAGTCCTAGATGCATAAATAGGTTATCCTGCAGCTTGTGGTATTGGAGGCCGAGAGTATGGCTGGTAAGATTGAATGGATAAATTAGAGTTGAGATATGACTTAGACAGTAAACGGTCATGAAGTTCCATGTCGTCATGTGTATACATACACGTCATCTTAAGTTTGTTTCTAGGTGTGTCACAAGAAGTAGGGAGCTGTTGTCTGTTTTTTAGATAGTATTTTTGTTCTTTGATCATGAGCTTAACTTGTTCTAATGCAGGCTTATGTTTTGGATTTTTCTCGCCACTATTAATATATATGCAGTCTTAATTTGAGTAGTATGTATTCTAGATTGTTTCTCACTAATGAAACTAAATGGTCTACTTGTATATTTGGTTCTTATTTTGATATTAAGTTTCTGCAGCAAGAAATTTTGAATAGGGTTATGATCTATCTGGTTTATTTATTTGATTGCTAGTTCTCTTGTTTTGGATTCGTCTGCTTAAATATTGAGCAGGGCTTTGCTGCTTGTGCTTACATAGGCGAGCCGGCATGGGTACTCTGAGTAGAGTATTTTGTGTCAGGAGTTTTCTGAAATGTGTGTGGCAATCTATTGAAAGTTATTATGTTGGTTTTTACTGCACAATTCAATGTTGTGCATGACTTGTTGCTGATCTCATTATTGTTGTACATGACTTGTTGCTGATCCCATTAATGAGGCTAGTTATTTCAGTTATTGTATAGTTCCTATAAATATAACAGTTGGAGAATTCTGTGTTTCTTATAGTCACTTGTTCGTGTCTACAGGAAACAAGATAAATGTGGCTGGAGATCTTCAAAGCTTGCTAGAGGATAAAGCATATGGAATGGTGGGAAGGTTCACTTGAAGTTCAGGTTGTTGCAGTTTTTTTGTTTTAGGTGTTTACATGTATGACTGGGTAGATCTACAGAGTTATGTTTTGATGTTTTTGAACCTATATTATGGATGAATTGTGCTGTAATTTGTAGTTTTACTATATGAAAATTCCAGTTTATTAAATTTGTGAAAATCAGGTGGTTTAATTGAATGGTAAACATTTCAGAGTTTTCATTTGGGTGTTTCTGATTCAGCTAAATCAGAATTTGACAGATCACTCGGATCCACCGACTGATTCAGCGATTCAGCTGAGTCTGAATCAGGAGTCATATCTGCTGATTGAATTTTTTTTTAATATAAAATTTAAGTGAAAGCACAGTGTCTGACTGTGAATTAAAAGGACAAAGCTGAACTGTACTACAACTAGTTCAAATACCATCTGTGCTAAAGAAATAGCACAAAAAAGTTAGCACAGTTGGGTTCAAAATTGTACTATTAACGAGAATAGTACAGTTTGTGGCAGCGCTAAAACGGACGATTTCCACTAGACCCTAATCTGAATACCGACGGTTCCTGAACCGATTCGTGAACAGTGACTTGGGAATTTCTCCTGGATTCCAAAGCGTTAATTTGTACGCGTACCAGTACGTGAACCTCAGATTCGATGCATTTGGTCGTGATTCAGATGGACGGTTTGCGAACCGGCCAAGGTGAATATTCTCTGAGATTTTCACACGGGTTAAACTCTGACTCCTTTATCTCTTAGTTGGACTTGGTTATCACGAAATATCTTCTGTGGTCCATCTAACGGTTCTCAATGTGTCAATAAGATAAAAGATTATCTCTGGTCTGTTGGATATCATTCTTGAAGTGTTTTTGAGCTAACAAAACACTTGGCAGATAAATAATAAAGATTCCCAATTGAGATAAATCTAGGTTTCTTTGTGTGCAAGTTAAGTAACCGGTTCGTTTTACACGGGCACTTGCTAAACTTGTGGAACAAGTAACTAGTTGCTTTATTTCTAAGCAACCTATCTTATTGAGTGCTATAAATAGAGGTTTCTAGAACGAAAACCACAAGCATCAAGCATACGTGAAGATTCTCTGTGGAATTGATCGTAAACTCTTTTCACTCCAGTGAATGCTTATTGTGGTATAGTCATCCTCTATTAGATAGTATTTCCTCTTGGGAATTACCTAACGACTATAAAGACTTCTCTTGAGAGTTGGGAAG
>JAJJMA010217516.1:0-11422 GCA_023529015.1 Papaver nudicaule | reverse complement strand
TATTTAATTGTACACTTAAACAATATGTAAGCAATTCATGGTCATAAAATAGTAGAAGACAATCAATAAAACATAACTTCAAAGAGAGATTAACTTGAAAAACTTATTAAGAATTCATGTCATATAGTTTCAAAATCATCCCCAATCAATAAAAAGAATTAGCTACTCATGTTGGACATGTTCTTAGATAAAAGAAATATAAAAACTTAAAATTGTTCAAAGAAAGAAATACTTAAAACCAAACCCACTACTGTAGGTCAAATTTGCTACTGTGATCCTTGCTTCTGCACCTCAAAACTTTAGCTCCAGGAAACCTTGCTTCTGCCCTCCAACTCCAGAAAACTTTGCTGCTGTGACTCAAAACCTTGATCTCCAGAAAACCCTACTGCCCAGAAAACTGTTGTCCAAAGATGGGTAAAAGATATCCCTGTGTGTCCTGCGCCTCCTCCTTTTATATGTTCAATTCTTCCTGCCGACATAAACCCACAGAGACCCAACTTCCTAAACAATCCAAACTGCCAAAAATACCTCAGTAGTTTCCACCCTTCACCACAGACAATCAACGGCCAAAATCCACTGTAATATCCTCTTCTTAGCTGTTTTGTAGGTCTTAAACTCTTTCATGTTGCTGCCAAATCCAAGTCTGTATCAAACCCAACTTGACTTCCTGTACTGCCTTCAGGTTAACGTTCTGAACCCTTGCCAGAGACTTATAGTTCAGCCAGAATTCCACCACCATTCCTTTCTTGTAAACACCACAGCATAGTCAACAAATCACTGCAGCAGCAAACCTCCTCCTCTCTTGTCCAAAACCAGTGACTGCATACCACTACAACAACTTCATGTATTTACCAGAACATGAACAGAAACCCTGCAATCTCAGCCAAAACTTTGCCTGAACTCACCTTCTTGCAGCTCACAAATTCACCGCTGCAACACAAGGCCAAAAACAGCACAGCAGAACCCATTTCCTGGCAGGAACATGCCTTAAACTTCGGCCCAACACTCTCATCCCTGTCTCCATCTTTGAAATCAAACAAGTACCCATCTCATGATTCAGCCTAGAGTATCCATTCATGCCTTAAACTCCATCTAAAATAGCCCAGAAACCATAGCACCAGCTCACCAAACCACCTTGTTTTGCATCTGAAATCCAGCTGAAACATAACCAAAACCGGTAAATCTGAACCCAACACCATCTCTTTATTCTGTCAAAACAAGATCAAAATCAGCACCCTAGTTCTGCAAATACGCCAGCTTTGAACCTCTTTGTACTCTATTCCATTCCTAGCTCATATCCACAGCACCAGACAATACAGCAACATCAAAAAATCCTTCCTCTTACTGCATCTTTTGAACTCAATCACGCCCTCTTATTTCTTCTTTAAACCCACCTGAATTTCACCAGGAATCCACCAGATACATTGCTAAGAACCTTGGGCAAAAGCAACTGGTTCAGTCAATTTGACGAGCACGTTGTAGATCTCCCTGCTGCTGCATTTTTATGGCTTTCCTTGGATTCCAAGCTCTCTCAATTCTCCTTCCCTTTCCTGTGTCCTTTCTTGAAAGCAAATCAGTACCCATTCCATAATCCCAAAGACACTAGCCATTAACAACTTAATTTCCGACATCTAACATACACTAGCCATTAACAACTTAATTTCTGACATCTAACATCATAAACTGGCCAAACCAGAGTACACTTTCCACTGAATTTCACATCTGAAATTTCAGTTAGAATACAACCTTGAACCCTTGTATATGTACCCAGATTTATTCCCGTCGTGGGCTTCAATGATGAATCTGTAGCTTCAACACCTTCACTAACACGAATCAGCAACATCTTCCTTCCTTCTTGTTCTCTTCTGCTCGTCGATTTGAAGAAATGAAAAAAACCTGGTAGACGTAATTCTGTTTCTCTCTTTAACATTTGTTTCTGCTGGGAATTGATATTTCCCTTCATTGCACACGTGCAGCACCTGTACTCACCTCTTCCGGGATTTTCTTTGGTGTAAAAGTTCTTGGCAAGCCCAGAAGAAAATCGCCACCCTGCGGCCCATAACATCCTTGTGCCTGGTATTCAGAGTGAGAATTCTCTGTTCCTCCAGTAACCTCTTTTAGTCTCTGAATCAATTAGTGAGCTTAGTTCTCATGCCTTTATTTTGTTTTATGACTTTAAAGTTATTGTTCCTGCAAAATAGAAAACAACGTTAGAATAAAGAATTTTCGAGGCATAAGCTAGACAAAAGTGTATGAATAGGGTACTCTTGAGTAGGTGTTTTAAGCACCTATCACCACACGATCATTGTTCTGCCCATTCTGGCGGTTTTTTGACTTATCTTTCTCCCATCATGTGACTGGTGGGTAGACTTGTCTGCTTCTCTTCGGGCTCTCAAATCATCTTCCACACGAGCAAACTGCTCGAATCGGTCATACATCTCATCCAAATCTTTCGCTTGTTCACGAACAAGGGAATCGTAAATTCCCGAACTGTCGAATGGAATTGCCTGTTTATATGCTTCGATGACTAGTATGTCATTAGGGTTATCCACCTCCGCCAGTTCCTGTCTGAATCGTTTGCTAAACTTTCTCAAAGTCTCCCCACTTTTCGCCTTTAATTGGAAAAGTGAGTGAATTTCTTTTCGACTACGCGCTTATATTGCAGAAAAAACTTCCTGATGAGTTTAACTGTTAAACTTTAACATATGAACCAATTGACTTCGACCGAAGTGAGTTGTACCATACAATGGCCCCACCGGTCAGTGAATGCGGAAAAATCTTGCACATCAGCTCATCCTTGCTCTCCCATAACGCCATGGCTGTCTCGTAGAGTAGAACATGTTGTGACGGGTCATCTGATCTCTCATCAAACTGTGGTAATTTAGGAATCTGGAAATTTCCTGGTGGACGAAAATTCCTGATTATGTCCTCGAATGGTGCTCCAGCGCTTCGATGGAGTCGACTCAGATTATCTTCTCTGGCTCCTTTTCTGGCCAGGGCACGATTAATCATCCTCTCAAGGCGTGCCTCGGTAATGGCACTTACGTCGCCAATGTCCATAGGTTCAGGAGAATCCTGGCGATGTGCTCGTCTATGTCTGCGGCCCTCAGATTCATCCCTAACTCTTCTCCTACGGGGTGCAACATCACTGCTGTCTGTGTCGCTTCTCGAACTACTGCGATCATCTCGTGCTCTGAATCTCCTTGTGGTCTGACCTCGAAGATCATCCCTTGAACATTTGGTGAAAAGACGAGGGTACCAAGTACACCACCTACGTTTGGTCAAACCTTAACCGGTTCCCGTAATCAAGAACTCAAGAACAAGATTTCCTTCAGATCTGATTGATTCACACGAGGGAGTCAATACAAGAATCTGAAAGACTATGTCAACCAACCAAGTACAATACTTTAATTATAAAGGAAGAATCAAATATAATACAGAAGTAAAGTAAAGTACACACAAGATTTTGTTAACGAGGAAACTACAAACTCGTAGAAAAACCCCGGGACCTAGTCCAGTTTGAATACTCTTAAGAATTAAGCCGCCAACACACCTACTCTCAGACTTCGGATTAGCTGGTGCAGACAATATGACCTAATACGACTATTAGTCACAAAGATTTCCCCTCAGTATTCCTACGCCTCCAACCACAGCAAGGTGCTCACGCACATGTACTCCCCTACGTAAACAGACGTCCGTTAATGTCTTAAGCAAGAGTTTCCTCACATCCCGTCGCGAGGACTATCTCTACCCGACCTCCAATCGGACGATTACAACCTTAGTGGACAACAACTAAATAGCGGCGAGTCAAATCGCTAGATGATATCCTTGGTAACTAACATATATTTCACCGAAGTCGTTTCACACCAAGAGCGAGGATATTGAGTTTACTTAGGCAATAAACACCTCGAGATATCGATCAAGGTTTCAAAACCTAAACTCCCGAAAGAGCAACCTTGTCGTCCCAGTTGGAATCAAGCAGATAGATGTAACAAGTCCGATATGATATGACCGTGAAGAACGATGTACCTGCAAAGAACAAATCCAATAACAACGATCTTGATTCCACTCAATATCTATAGTTTAGGCACACAAACCGAAAGCGGATTGCTGACAAATCCAGGTTAATAGATAAAGAGTATGTTTTAATCACAACGATCTTGAGTGGCCTTATAGCAGAAGAGAAGGACCATAGAATAAACAAGATCGCAAGGTTTGATAGACGTGATAGAACAGAACACAAGTACAATATAAAGAAGACTAGTAAACATAAACTAGTTTCCCGTAAGAGGTACTTCTAGGCTTCTCGATCACTAGAGATGACTTTCACGCAATTCTAGACCAAGAGCAAAAGCTCAAAGGTAACTGAAAAGAAAAGCGACAAACACAAGCTTACAATTCCGAAGAAGAGCTTGGCCAGAGGGATAAAGCTTTTAGGAGAGATACCACTCCTATTTATATTGACTAAGGCTTAGCTTTGAAATGAGGCAAAAGCCAAGAGCAATCAAAGCAAATAATATCTTAAGGTATATTTGGATATTTCTTTTAATTCGAAATATAGCGCTTACCAAATATGCTCCATGGGAAAGAGCTCAATTCGAAACGTGTCCTAATGTTTCGAAACTCTCCTTAGATATTATTACTTCCAAATGTTTTCACCAGCTTAATGTCGACATTACTTCCATGGTATTGCTGGGCTAACCAGAAGAACCTAGGTGGAAATGGGATCTGAGCCAACGTGGTTCAACGTTCCGCATAAATGTATCATAACAGACGTGGACAAGCCTTGTGTGTTAAGCTTAAGTGAACACGTAGGTTCAGACATTCCGAATCACGCAAATAGATGTACCATTGGAAGTACGGTGCGAGATTCCATGAGTAACTAGCAAAATGTTAAATCTCTTGAATTCTTGATTCCAATATAGATGTCACGTTAATGATATCCAAGAATTCAAATCAAAACATCAAATGAATATTTGATCGAGTAGTAAATCATACGAAGATTTTAATCACGTACAGTATTGATCAGAAATCATGTGTCTACTTATTTTATGTGACTAACCATATTTCTGATGATGACTCAATCTCACTTTGTTGTACATTGAAGATGAACGAATTCAAACTTCAAACCGAGAATATCAAACTCATTAATTCGTTGAAGCACAAATCAAAAAGGTAGAGTTTGAACTTCGAAGTTTCGCATTCTGAGTCAACCATATTATGGTTTCGAAACGTACATTTGTTTTGGTAGAAACCAAATTAAGGTTTCGGAACCTAAAGTTCATTATATGACCAGAACCATATTAACGTTCCCAAATCAAGTTTCCATATAGCGAAACCTAAAGCTTGGTTTCGAAATCTAGATTCTGTTTAACAAAACCTTGGTTAAGGTACAAGAAACACATATTAAATTCTCCACAAATTTTGGTGTCGTACTTGAGAGTCCATGTGGTCGAGAACCGTTTCAGCATCACAACTTTTTATCCTCGACGCACAGGAATATATTTCCCGGTTCACATAAACCTTTAGGAAACCCCAGGGTCTTTTCGACCTTTTAGAACTCACATGGTCAAGACACATTGGCCTCGATTCTCAAGTCACTGTAAGCCAACAAACATAGTTACGAATCTGTGTTACCTCATTGGTCACAATTATTTAGTTTCGGACCAATAGCTTATGAATACGAAAACCAGTTTATATATGGTTTCAAAATCAATGCTTAGTTTTACCAAAACCTACATTGAGGTTTCGAACATTGAAAATTCATAAGTTGAGATACACAAAAATGGTTTCGGAATCCAGAAGTGAGATATGACATACAAGATGTACATATACAGAATCAAACGAATGATTCAGAACTTCAGTATTCAGAGCGAAACCATGACGTAGTATTCGAATCTCAGAACAACAGTATTTCGAGTCTACACAACATAAGTGTAAGTCACGATATCTCTTACATTGGCTCATATAAGTATATGCAATCAATCCGACAGAGCCAGACTAGGTAAGAAAAGACACAATACTGTGATGGATTAAATCTCGTAGTACTACCGAGATAACATCACATTGCTATATCCAACTCGAAAAAGTTTTCGGAAAAACCTTTATATTAACTTAGAGACAGAGAAGAAAAGAAAGCTCTAAGCAATATGGAACCTCATAACTACAACACAAATACTGCAAGCAGTAAAGTGGAGTTATCTTAAGACACACTGATCACAAGTGATCAAGTCATAACGTAAAGCTCAAGCTGAGAGTTATGTTTATGTCTTTTGTAGCAGAAGTGTAAAAGATAATGGAATCGCGTTATTTAGATTCACTAACCTGTTGAATGATGAAGCCGGATGTCTTCGTTTGATCTTCAGTCTTTCTTCAACTCTTCAACTAGTGATTCTAAATTCTACCAAAATCTTCCACAACCTAAAGCTAACTCTCACATGACTTCACCTAATTGTGTGTTGTTTAGCGGTCGAGTTTTGATCACTAAAGTTGACAACTAAGCTTGACACCATATTCAAAAATTTGTAACACTGGGTTGTTACACTAATATATGTAACATCTGTTGTTACATCTATGAGTGTAACAACCTATAAAAGTGTGACATTAATTCCTATTATAATGCACGGTAATTTTTCTTATAATTTTAATATTTATGTCACATTTATATATGTGGCTTTTCACTAGATCTAGAAATATCTACCTGATATTTTCATTTAATATTTTTCGTTTTTTTCTCAAAAAAAATATTTACATTAAAAACAGTTCTAGGGAACCGTGAGAGCCTCCCACGTTTTCCCCAACTTCTCTTCCTCTGCTCTTTAAAGAAAAAAACTAACTTCTCTTTCTTTACCTCCTTGTAAGTCTAATCGATCTCTCTTTTTTTTTTTTTGATTGTTAAGTCTAATCCATCTCTCTGACTGTCTATATAGTCCTGATCTAAGACACGGTACGTGAATTTGGTTCCTTCGAAAAAAAAAATGGAGGATTTTGCTTTGGTATTTAAATTTTTTTCAAGGGTTTATGATGTGAATGAATTTTATTTCGGTTTGATACTAAATTGGGGTTCTATTTTTGTTTGTAGTAGGAGTAGCGGTTGATTCAGCCTTTGTGATCAAAAGGATTATAGGGTTGCTCAAGAATCTATTGGGAAACAGGTAAGGGTTTTGCTTGTATATGGTGGATTTTACTTCTAGAGTATGATTTCCCTTTTATTGTCGAATTCAGCTTATAGTTGAAACAAAATAGAATGTTTGATGTGTTTTTGTTCATGTTGATAGTTTCCTGGGTACTTAGCCTATGTGGTTGTTTATGTGTTTGGTTTGTATTTACTCCCAAAGTGGTGTCTGGTCCATTTATAGGGCTTATATGGGTTAAGGATGACGCAAGGTATCAATTTGAGTCTATATAAATTGGCATCCAAGTTTATGTCTTTAACCCGCATTTGTCTTTTACTTCTTGTTTGCAATTCAAACCAGATTCTGCGCATAGCCAAAAGTTTTCCGCAGATTTTCTTTTCTTATATTCAATATCTCTTGTTGAATTAATACACAGTGCTGCAAATAATTTAATTTAGACCCATTCTGAATGTACCAGGTGTTTCTACTTTTATTCTTTAATTTGGTCTGATAAATTTTAGGGTTAACTCTAATTCTCATGCATTGCACAGTTACATGCTGGAGATGTCTTTGCCAATGCTTGCTTGAAGGGTCTCAACGGAGTTTTAGACATTGTGGAATGTTCTTATGAGCAATCGAACTTCATTGACCTTCCATTCTTCGCCTCTAAGGTAACTGAGTTCATCTTATGAACAAAGACAGTTTGGAATGATCGTATTATATCTTATAAAGAAAATGTGCAATGCACAAGCTGGACAGAACTTAGTACCTAAACACTGTATCAAAACTCTGTAGATGAGTGTTGCTTCTCTTTCAGCTTGTACTTAACCAGCTAAGCACCTAATTTAATTCAGAATTTGTGGAATGTGGTTTGTGACTTACGCGTTGTCCCTTAGTGAGAACCCTTGATTTCTTCAATTTAGTAAAGGCCTCTTTGTTATTAGGTTATTAGGCTCCAGAGTGAACTGTTTTCGATTATCTTTGTGCACGGTATTTAATTTGGTTGAATCTGTTACTGGCGAGAGCTGTTACATCTTTCACAAGACTGCATTCATATTCTTAATCATATTGTCTTGTTGAAACCTGGAAATACATTTTGGTTTGTTTCAAGGGATAATCCTTCTTAGTGTTTATAAAACTGTTTTGTAGATTGCTTGATTAAAATCGTATTTATGTCTTGCGGGTGAGACTTTGAAAGAATGGTGTTGAGAAAATTCTGCGATTGGGTCCAATGACTTACTTCGAGAACGAGGGCTTGGAGAAACTCAAGCTTGATCTTCCAGGTATAATTTTTCTTGCCAAAGTTATAATCTTCATCTCCTTTTGGAAGAAACTCTAATCTAGAATAATATTCCAAACAGATCTTTCTTGAAATGCCAAAAGATATTGCATTGTGTGTTTGTGACCACATTTAGTTAGCTTACTATACATATCATTCATTCCTATTTGTTCCCAGTTCATACTCATTTGCTTTTACGTTCTTTTACTTGTATGTTATGTGCAGGAAAACCACAATTAGCCGAAAAAGAAAACAAGGCAAGGCTATAATCATCTGGCTAGGTACATGCACCGGTGGACCGATTCACTCATTAGATATATTTGTAATTAAATTAAATTGTACTGAAAGTCTAAACTGCATTGGTATGGTATGGTGTTTTTTGTAAATTTTAGTGCACAATCATCATTTTCGTTGGTTTCCAATTTTGGGGCTGCTTTTATACTTGCAGCATACACTTTTTGAATGTAACTTGTACCCAATTTTAACGCAGTGCAATAATTTCCATATTACTTGCTTGTGAATGGTGTAATTGTGAGATTTAGAAAATAGAAGTTCTTGGTTCCAACGAGGATGGACAGGGTGCAGGTATCCCTAATTAGGGGATAATAAAATATATATTTTTTTGTTTTATTTAGCGAAGATTTGTTACACTAATACATGTGAAACAATCCTAACAGATTTTAGTGTGACTTTAATTAACTTAAGTCACACATATAAGTGTGAACAACAATGTGTAACAAAAAAATAACGCCAAATTATCAACACTTATTTGTGTGACATTAAACAAGAAGTTACACATATTTGTGTAACAAACAGCCTGATTTGGTGTAGTACCAACACTTAGTGAGGTTGACCGAGCCATGCTCTAACAATCTCTCCCTTTGTCAATTTTAGTGACAAAAACTCTTTACATAGATGAACGAGAAATTTCAAACCTAAGTTATACGCTTCGGTTCTTCTACTTAGCTTGACAGCACACCATAGTACCTGCAAAATATGTCAGTCTGCAAACAAGATATGTACTATTTAAAAATACTGATAACCAATACATTTACTCCCCCTGAATGTAAGTTCGGATGTCTATCAATGTCCGACGTATTGTTATCATCTGTAGCACAACGCGAAAGTCTACAGTGCTAGTAACATCTAGTGTAACTCCCCCTTAGTTCATGCTTTCATTCATTTTTCAATATACGCGCAGGCATTTTTCTCCCCATATGACACTGCTTAATGTCAAAGACCAAGCACTGACCGAAGTCAAGCTATCAATATTTCTCCCCCTTTTTGTCAAAATAATTGACAAAGGGTCTCGAAAATATCTGGGTACGAGTTAAATGCTCAAGTTCAGAGAACTCGATTCAACATATAAGAATGATCCCAATCACACGGGTCAGCATTCGAAAAGTTACACAATATATATATATATATATAAGCTCAAGCAACCTGTCAGGAAATATAAAAGATATAAGCAGATATAAATTATATTCCATGTATATCCACAACTACGCTCCCCTAAAGATATATTCTATTAAGCACAAGTTCACAAAAGAACTCTCCCCCGTTGGTTGTCATTCCCCCGCATGAGAACAACGGAACAGTCTTTGCCAGAGAAAGACTTAGAATTGGTTTTGGGTTTTTGAACACGTCCATAGTCATACTAGATTATACCAAAACCATTGATTTATGCGTATACTATAACTCCTAGTCGTGAGACACAAGGATATCCAATAGTATTGTGACTAACATAAAATCAAGATCTCCTCCTCATGTTTTCCTTATAGGTTGGATCGAGCCAAACACAGATTGTTAGATCTTAAGGTGTTTGCCTGCTCTGATACCAATTGAAAAGACGAAGGTACCGAGTACCCAACCAATCTTTTATTTTAGTCCACCTATAAGTCAAACCTTGACCGAATCCTGTAATCAAGAACAAGATCTACTTCAGATCTGATTGATTCACACGAGGGAGTCAATACAAGAATCCGAAAGACTATTGTCAACCAACCAAGTACGATACTTTAATTATAAATGAAGACTCAAATATAATGCAGAAGTAAAGTAAAGTACACAGAAGATTTTGTTAACGAGGAAACTACAAACTCATAGAAAAACCACAGGACCTAGTCCAGTTTGAATACTCTTAAGAATAAGCCGCCAACACACCTACTCTCAGACTTCGGACTAGCTGGTGCAGACAGTATGACCCTAATACGACTATTAGTCACAAAGGTTTCCCCTCAGTATTCCTAGGCCTCCAACCAGAGCAAGGTGGTCACGCACAAGTACTCCCCCTACGTAAACAGACGTCCGTTACTGTCTTACGCAAGAGTTGCCTAACAGCCCATCGCGAGGACTATCGCTACCCGACCTCCAATCGGACGATTACAACCTTAGTGGACAATAACCAAATAGAGGCAGGTCAAATCGCAAGATGATATCCTTGGTAACTAACATATATTTCACCGAAGTCGTTTCACACCAAGAGCGAGGATATTGAGTTTACTTAGGCAATAAACACCTCGAGATATCGATCAAGGTTTCAAAACCTAAACTCCCGAAAGAGCAACCTTGTCGTTCCAGTTGGAATCAAGCAGATAGTTGTAGCAAGTACGATATGATATGACCGTGAAGAACGATGTACCTGCAAAGAACAAATCCAATAACAACGATCTTGATTCCATTCAATATCTGTAGTTTTGGCACACAAACCGAAAGCGGCTTGCTGACAAATCTAGGTTAATAGATAAAGAGTATGTTCTAACGATCTTGAGTGGCCTTATAGCAGAAGAGAAGGACCATAGAATAAACATGATCGCAAGGTTTGATAGACGTGATAGAACAGAACACAAATACAATACAAAGAAGACTAGTAAATATAAACAAGTTTCCCGTAAGAGGTACTTCTAGGCTTCTCGATCCCTAGAGAATACTTTCACGCAATTCTAGACCAAGAGCAAAAGCTCAAAGGTAACTAAAAAGAAAAGCGACAAACACAAGCTTACAATTCCGAAGAAGAGCTTGGCCAGAG
>JAJJMA010217513.1:0-11693 GCA_023529015.1 Papaver nudicaule | reverse complement strand
ATTTGCCTTGGACGTGTTACACATTTTCATCACCACTAGGCAGTGCCAAATAGCCGTCATGATGCGTATTAGTAGAGTTCTTTCTGGCTTGATTAACAGGAATGCATTTTAAGATAACCGCTACTACTAAGCTGACGGATCCTATTAAAATGCTTAGTAACCATAAGTGCCAACTTAGAGGAACTGTACTTGCAAAAGTTCCAAGAAACTCAACAATTAGAATTTGGAAAACCATTGTAGAAGTCATGACGCTTACGAATATCCAACTGTCAAACATTCCACGAAATATGTTTATCTTCTCCATTTCACGACTGTTTATTTCATTGAATACCTGTCAGGGATAGAACTGGGTTGTTACTGAATTTGTAATATTAAGAAATATTGTAAATGCCTAAAATTTTCAAAAAAACAAAAGAGAAAAAAAAAATCGTAAAACAGTTACCTGACAAAATACAAAAGTATTGAAAATGAAAGTATTCAGAACCAGAGTATCATGTGAATCATCACCAAGTTTCAGAAGTCGTTTCCCGTCAAATTCAAGAATACCAAGAACGATTAGTTGATAAATACTCTGTCCAATTATATTCCTCCACATTGTTTTGGTAATGAAATTCTCTCCTCTACCAACTGGGGGTCTTTGCATTAACCCATCATTTGGTGGTTCTGTAGCTAATGCTAATGCACCAAGGGTATCCATAATCATATTAACCCAAAGTAATTGTACAGCGGTTAAAGGAGCAGACCCTGCAAGTTCCCATGAAAAATATATGATAATTGTTTCTCTAAAATTAAAAAAATATAAATTTTGTTTTACCCTAAGTGCATGATCATAACAAACTTACCTGACAAGCATGCAGAAACAAAATTGATCATTAGAGCAACAACATTTACTGTCAACTGAAACTGCACGAACTTTTGAATGTTTATGTAAACTGAACGACCCCATTTAGCTACCTTGACAATCGTCTGAAAGTTATCATCTAATATGATGACGTCGGCATTCTCTTTTGCAACCTGATATACATACATTAAGCCAGATATGAATGAAGTCAAGTATACATGATAAGATACTAAAGTTGGGTATTTTTTTTTGCCAAGATCGAGCTGGATTTTAAAGTAAAAATAAAGCTTTAGATACAAACCTCTGTCCCTGCTATACCCATAGCTAGTCCAATATCTGCTTCATGTAGAGCAGGTGCATCGTTCGTTCCATCACCAGTTACAGCAACAACTTCATCGAACATTTTTCTCAACTGAGTCACAAATGTGTGTTTGTCCAAAGGCAACGATCGAGCCATAACCTGAAATAAAGCCTCATCCTTTTAGATAACGTACGTTTGATAATTTTTCTATTTAGGATTTGTTAAATGGATTTTCAATAAAAACCTGAATTTTTGGTATCAGTTCCCTCATTTCTTCTGGGCTTTTGCTACGGAAATCCGCGCCTTCTATTGCCAGACCACCTTCAGTAAATATCCCACACTCTCTAGCAATGGCTTTAGCTGTATTTATATTATCTCCTGTGACCATTCTCACAGTTATCCCTGCAGCTAAACAAGTTTGAACGGCTTCTTTCACTCCAGGTCTTAATGGGTCTTTAATTCCAACAACTGCAATAAGGGTATAACCTTCTTCAGGAATGTTGCCTTTCTTCGACGTTTCTTCCATGTCCTTGAAAGCCAAACAAAGGGTTCTCAATGCTTCATTTGAAAAACTATCAATGATGTCTGTAACTTTTCTGCTCTGGGTTTCCGACAGAGCAACGATTTCTCCGTTGTCATCAATTATCTTGCTACACATTTTTAAGATGATTTCGGAGGCCCCTTTGCAGAATGCTCTAGAACCACCGTTTGGAAGACTCCCAAGAACAGACATCCTCTTTCTCACTGAATTGAAAGGCTCCACTTTTACTATCTTAAATTCATGTCGTTTACTATCAAAATCACCTCCCATTACCAGACCAAATTCTAACAAAGCCGATTCTGTTGGACTACCAATAACCGTGTTGTTTCCATCTTTTCCTTTGACTACTTCAGACCCAGTGTTTTGAAATATGGAATGTAAAAGGATGTCTACTGTCTTTTGGTTTAGCACAGACATCAACTTATCCACACCTGTACTACCTTTAATTTCTTCCGTTTTGTTGCTGATCCATATCTTCTCGACTATCATATGATTAGTCGTGAGCGTTCCTGTTTTGTCTGTACAAATACAAGTAGATGAACCCATAGTTTCACACGCCGAAAGATGTCTTACAAGAGCTTTATCATTCATCAGTTTCTTCATTGCGAAAGCAAGACTTAATGTTACAGCCAACGGTAATCCTTCTGGAACAGCCACCACAACTATAGTCACGGCAGTAGCAAAATAATCCAGAAGCGTCAATGCATCGTCAGACGTCCATATCAATAATTTGTTGTGCATTAATTTAGTCACCAAAAGTCTTCCTGTAAGAACCATAAACGTCAAGATGGCAAAAGCAAGACCAATTTTTCCGATAATGGTGGCAACACCATTAAGCTTCACTTGTAATGGTGTCTCATCTTCACCTCCGTCATTCAAGGTTTCCATAAGCCTGCCCCATTCAGTTCTCATACCCACTGAAGTTATCATCATTTTACCAGACCCGTCTTGCACTTTAGTCCCCGAGAGAAGAAATGGTTTTGCTTCGGATATAATCACTGGCTCACTCTCACCAGATAATCCTGACTCATCGATTAACAAACTATAACCCGAAATGAAAAATCCATCTGCAGGAACCTGATCTCCAATAGAAAGGTGGACAACATCTCCAACCACTAAATCATAGATAGAAACTTTTTGACGGATTCCATCTCTAGTCACTTGGACTATAATCTTCTTTTTTTCCTTGTCCAAGTCCTTGAACTGCAAAGATTGCTTGTAATCACTCACTGCAGTAACCATGACTACCAATATAATACTAAGTATAATTCCTAGGCCATCGTAAATACCCTTTGGCCACCCTTCAGTAGCAAGGCCAACTCCAATAGAGACCACAGCACAAACTATAAGTATTATCAGAGTCAAATCTTGTAGTGCATCCCATACAAACGCTAAGAAACTTCTAGAAGGTTTCTCTGTAAATTGATTTGACCCATATATACTTTGTCTCAAAGGTACGTCTGTTTCACTTATGCCAGTATGGAGATTCACACGAACTTTAGTGGCTATTCCTTCTATTCCACCATGGAGTTTAAACCCCTTAGAGTCATGCCCACGGACGATAGATGCAAGTTCGCCGGGGTCAATGCCGAAGCCAGCCTTCTTAGCCTCGTCCGAGAGCTTATATTCAACCTTTTTAGCAGCTGGTTTACAATAACAAGAATATAATCAGAAAAGCTAAACATTGATTAGTCTAACATAGTAATCCATCCATTGAAAGGTGGAATAAGGACAAGTTCGATATTATACCATCTATAAATTGGAGAGCAGCTTTCTGCACGTAAAAGGCAACTCGGATTTTTTCCTGCGCGCAGACACAAAATGTCGATTTGTTAAAATTATTATCTCACTATAATAAAAAGAAGGAGTTTTTTCACCGGTTGACAGTGAAAGGACTAAGTTACCCTTCCATAGTTCCACTTTTTTTTTTCATTTCTTTTTCCTTTAAACCTTTTCATAATTTTTCTATACAAGAGGAAATGCCTACTTTCTCCTGCACATTTCTATTTCTTTTATCAAAACCGATTCCAAACACAAAATAAAATCCAAAAATCAATACTCCAATAGTATGTTTAAGAAAAAACCAAAGTTCGTGGCAGTATGGCATGGGTTACATACTAGTGCAACTTAAAAATAGTGTTTGTAATCGATGAAGTTCTAAACGCTTATTACTTTATGGGTTGTTCGGCAGTTTGTTTACTCTCCTGTGCAAAATAGTTGTGGCATAGTCCGAGGTACTGGTCAGTAATTGTACAGAGTCTTGTACCTCGGTGTCCATGTGTTTAGCGATAGCAACCCTAGTGGTCTGGACTCCAAACTTACCATGTACATACAACAAATTCAACTCGCACAAAAGTGAGTGCTCCATGGTTGAATAAAAAAGGAGAATGCAGGGGGGGATGGATGAAAAGTCTCTCTCGTACTAGGTTGATCCATTGGACAAGGCAATGAATATGTGTGGTTGAAGTTAAAATAAAACAAATGTTGTTGTTGAGATCATGAACGCCATTCATTATTTGTGCAAGTTGGACAACTAGTTGCCCCCAGTATCTATCTGACTAGCAACTGCCTAGATATGGTGATGCAGCAACTTATGATCGACGCAACTTCTATCCGTATTACCCATCCGTGGTCCAAAGAGAGGACTTTTCTAACTTCTTCTTTTTCATCGATAACTTTGTGTTTAGACGTTAGAACCAGATTCCGATCCAATGATATTTCTATTATGCGTTTAGATGGATGCTAGAATCTTGCCCGTGTAGTGCAAAAGTCATGAACTGTACAGATATGAACAAATAATGTAAATACCAGAATTTCCTAAAGTGCGAGTTGGAAACACGTTCAGTGATCTGCAATATGTGATGTTAAACATCATGGGCACACAATGTGCGACCTACAAACAAAATTCTATTTTCAAAGTCAGACAAACGGTCCTCATAAATGACGACCAACATCATGCACGGTCCGGTCCGGTCCGGTCCCGTACATCATTTTATTCCTATGACTTTTACATTTCTCCCGACTTTGGAATTCTGAGGAAATTTCCTAACTCGATCAAGAAGTTTTTTTCTAAGCTCGAATCTAAAAGCTAATTATTGATTAAACTTTTTATTATTAAGATTAATCTCAGTATATCAGTTGGAATTAAGCACCGGAAATGTAAAGACCATAATTAATAATCAAAAGAAACTGGAAATGAAGAAAACTAACCTGAATTTTGAGTACTTTCCGATGAGCTTCATCTCTTTTGACAAGATCTGCAACCATTCTGAATCTCCTCCTTGGATTTTTGACAACTCTAACGGCAGACCTCCATCTCCTTAAAGCCTCCTGAGATGGATTCTTAGATTCCACTTCAAAATTTTCTCTCAAATACTTCTCCATTTCTCTTTTTTTTTTCCTTCCTTCAATAAACTATCAAGGATTGGATTAATATTGATTTAGTTTTCTTCTTTAATTCCTTAATCTGTCTTCAGATCTCTCTCTCTGTGTAACTGCTGGTTCTCTGATTAGTTTCAGTTTCACAGATTCAAAATGTTGATGTTTGCGTTAATGGCGCGGGAGTCGGCGTTTTATTCGTAGACTGGAAGATAAATGAGGAAGAAAATTCAAGGTCTTTTATAAATGAGGAATCACGGGAATGAGTTATGAATCAGTTGACTGAGTTTTGAATCAGTTGACTGAGTTTTGGAATTGAATTTTTCCTACCAAAACCAGTTTTCCTTTTTTTCACCAGAAGGTTTTTTTTTTACTCTGCTCGGAGGTTTGATGGCCAAAGAATGAGTTTCAGGATATATTGGTAAGCATTCTTCTACTATCCATGTTCATATCATCATCAACACCATAGTTTGATTTGATTTTGGTTTTAGTCAATCATTCAAATATTGGGTTCGTTTGAATTTGATTTATTGTGAGTACAATTTGAAGAATTTTGTTTATGCATACAAACTGTTTGTGATATTGCCTGCCTTAACTTGATTGTGTGAACCTAAGCATGCTGAATACTACTACTTCTGGTAGTCACATTAGGCAAATGACTTGAGTATGGCAATGTGTTGTGGATACTTGTATTTCCATATGAGTAAGAACTCTCCATAATAGAGAACGATAACTTTGGAAACAGTACTGTATTATCACTAATTATGATATTCTCCCACACCAATCTTTTGTGTTAATGCATATTTATGATTAAACGAGGTTCGATTTGTTTGGAACAGAACGGGCAGATGCATCTAGACCGGTTTCCAGTGAAGTCGTCATTTTGATCCTTTGTTTTTTACCTTTGTAACTCTTGTTATCCTTGGGCATCTTTTTTTTCGATGCTATATGTATAGGCTCTCCTTGCTCTATGATGTACCCCCAAAAGGTTCTGGTATTCATTTAGCTATGAGGAGGTTATCAGCCTTTGGTTTTTTCTCTGTTTATCAATCACACACTAAAAAAACCCTTTTACCGGTTGGCAATTTGCTATCAGAATCTCACACCCAGAACACCATCAACCAATCGCTGTTTCCGGAATGATGCTATTTCTAAGTGTTGCAAATTCTCCTCAATACCCAATATCTCTGATACTGCACCATCTTCTTCTTCTTCTCTTAATAATCAAGATCACAAGAAACCCATTATTACTGATCAAGAAGATGAAATATGGTTTAGGATACGTGAAGAAGCTAGATGTGATGTTGAAAAAGAACCCATTCTGTCAGAATACTATCTCAGATCGATTCTATCTCATGGTTCTTTAGAGAGTTCATTAGCTAATCAAATAGCAAAGAAACTAAGCAGTTCAAGCCTCCAAAGCAACGTTCTCTGTGAAATCATCCTGGGTATTTTCAATGAAGATCAAGAAATTAGAAACTCAATCAGATCTGATTTAACTGCAGCTAAAGAAAGAGACCCAGCTTGCATCAGTTACGTTCATTGTGTACTAAATTTCAAAGGGTTCTTAGCAATTCAAACACACCGAATTGCGCAGAAACTGTGGTCAGAAGATAGGAAAATACTAGCACTTTTGATTCAAAACAGGGTTTCTGAAGTGTTCGGAGTTGATATACACCCCGGTGCGAAGATCGGACATGGGATACTACTCGATCATGCAACGGGTGTTGTTATCGGCGAGACAGCAGTGGTCGGAAACAATGTGTCGATTCTGCATAATGTGACGTTAGGTGGTACAGGGAATGTGTGTGGTGACAGACACCCGAAAGTTGGCGATGGTGTTCTGATAGGTGCATGCACGTCAATATTGGGGAATGTTAAGATCGGTGAAGGGGCTAAAATTGGTGCAGGATCGGTTGTTATAAAAGATGTGCCGGCGAGAACTACTGCTGTTGGCAATCCTGCTAGGCTGATCGGAGGTAAAAAGAATCCAGTCAAGTCTGATAAAGTTCCTAGTTTCACTATGGATCATATCTGTTTCTTAGATGATTCCCATGATTATGTAGTTTGAGTTAAAAGGTTATATAAATTAGTTTTAGCAAAGCCAAGATTGGAAAAAATTGGAAGTATCATTTTTCTTAAGACGGAGAGAGTATAACAGTGTTGAGTTATCCATTATTATGGGATTACAAGAGTTATTGATCCATAATTGTACACAATTTGGGTGTCAATTAGCTGTTTCTTGCCTTTTGTTCTATGATTAGAGATCTGGTTTGATTTATGTTATCTTTTAGTTTTTTTTATTTTTTTCTTTTCGTATTAATGATTTCATGGAAACTGGAAAGTGCGCACCCAACTTGTAATTATTGAATTTTCTTAGTGATTAATAATTTGACAATCTTTCTCAACCTCATTGACCCTTCAAACTTCAAGGAGTTCACCGTAGTAGTACCTCTTTGTGAGGCGATCATGTTCTTCAGATGGCACATGCTTTGAGCCGTCCCAAAATTCTGCGCCCCCTCCCGCCGTCAAAATTACCCTTTAGCCCTTGCAATGAAATGACTAAGTTATCCCTCAATTAACACTTGAAATGACTAGTATACCCTTTAACTAATTAACCTATATATTCTTAATCCTATCCCTAAAACAAAACCAAAAAAAAAAAAATCTCTCTCAAAAAAACCGGCTGCCTCCTCTCCTTTTTTTCTTCTTCTTCTCAAAAAAACCGATACGTTTTCATCGCGAAAAATCATTGCCAAATCATCGTACCTCGTCGATTTCAAAAACTTAATCGCGTGACTTCTATTTAACATGGTGAAGACGAAAAAAAAGGCTGGCCGAGGTGATAAACAACCAGAATCTCCACCGGATCCGGATGAACCAACTCTTGCCCAAGTTCAAGAGAAAAATCGAATCGAGCGTGGAAAAGGAGATATGGCAGCGATTCGAGGGTATTTTCGCTAACCCATTTCATCACATTTGCTTTGTATGGTGTTTGATTGAAGTTTTATGTTGTTTTGATGGGTGAATCGAAGGATTTAGGGTAGAAAAACCAGTTACAGATTAACATTCGGCCCCTAAAAAACCCAGAATAGGGGCCGAATGCTCCATTGTTCTTGAGAACGAAGAGCAATTCGGCCCCTATTCTGGGTTTTTTAGGGGCCGAATGTTTGCATTCGGCTTCTATTTTTTTTTAGGGGCCGAATACGCAGTCGGCCCCTAAAAAACCCAAAATAGGGGCCGAATGTACATCCGGCCCCTAAAAAACCCAGAATATGGGCCGAATGTACATCCGGCCCCTAAAAAATTACAAATGAAGGCCGAATGTTTAACTGTTTCAATGATTTCACTTTCTTACCATGTTGCTCAATTGTGAATTATTGTTGTGTGTACGGTTTAATGTGTTGAATGCTTCTTGTTTTGGTGTTTTAATTTTTGTGGTTGTTGTATGAGTTGAAATTGGGTGTTTTAAGTTGAATTTATGACATATATGAGGGGGATGTTGTTGTGTTAATGTTCTAATTAGGAATAAGAAGGGGAGAATGGAAGTTTCTCTGCACAAAAAAGGGCAAACACCGTTAGGTCGCAATCCTGATAAACCCTTGGGTGCTGAAAATAGGGTCAAAAAGCCGGGGTCCGTGCTTATCCGTGAACCATCATCTATGGGGATGGGGAGAGAACAAGAAGACGTTGAAGAAGATGTTGAAAAAGATGTTGAAGGAGATGTTGAAGAAGCCCCCCAACCATCAAGGAAAGGCAAAGAGAAGGTGGTTTCGACTCCTCGTAACATCCATAGCAATGTTCCTGCACGTCACTTGTTGCTAGATCCTAGAAGAGACGGAAAACCCCATGGTCTTCCACGCGATAGTGGTGAAGTGTTGATTGGTTACGCGGAGTCGTATGCTTCGGTAGTATATTCGACCAAGGTATGTGTATCGACTGAGAAACAATGGTCAATTCGGTTATTTATATTATTGATTTCTTATTTATTTATGTTGGGTTGTAGGATACCGCTCATGCAACCCGCTTACTTAGAGCTCAGAAAGCTGCCAAATGGAGTCTTGACAACGAGGTGCAAGGGGTAAGGGCTCTTGTGGAAAAAACTGGTCTGTTGGAGGCAATAGAAAATCGCATGCCCGAAAATGATATGGTGACATGTTCGGCTATCGTCGAAAGGTTTCACCCGGAGACAGGAACAATGCACATGCCTTTCGGTGAGGTTGGTATAGAAGCCGACGCCCCAAAACACATCCAAGGCCTCAAGGTTAGAGGTAAAGCAGTGGGAGTGGGTTTTAAAGATATGGATTGGGAAGAAATGTACCCTTGGGCATACAAGGTCCTCGGTTGGGATAGTGCTAAAGCTGAGCTCGAATGCTGTAGAGCCAAGAAAGATGTGGATGAAAAAGACATTGGGGGTATCAATAAAAAAAACAAGATTAGATTTTTTAAGTTGGCGAACTTTAAGAAAGAGTTTGAAGGAACCTTGAACCCATCAGAGGGCAGAGTTGTAGACGAGGAAGCAGTGAGGCATACCGCTGGGGCTTATGTCTTGTACCATCTTGGTGCCCTCATCTTTCCGGACAGCACGGGGAACTTGGTGTGTACAAACTATCTGCAGTTGTTGGAGGATCTCACCACTCTTGATGAGTACGCGTGGGGAACCGCCTCGCTTGGTTACCTAATCAATGAACTTGGAAAGGCCTCTAGGTATGAAACTAAAAACCTTGGAGGAAATTGGAACTTATTCCAGGTAAATCTCGACCCATGTAACTGTGCTATCCACATATGCTCTTGTTTATATATTTTGTGTTGATTGTTTGTTTTAAAATTGTATGAAGGGGTGGATTTATGATCATTTTGATAAATTGGAGTTGGTGAAGAAAGTCGATGAGAAAGTTTGGGAATCTACCAAGCCTACCACGGCGAAATACAAATACACAGAGAACGTCAACAAGTTGAAGTTCAAAGGCAACCGATTGGTTGATTTGAGGACTAGGTTAGATCAAATGAAGCCTGGAGATTTTACCTTTGCGCCCTACGAGAACCGTGAACCTGAACTCGGCGCGATAGTTTCACAACGAGACTTGCCGACTTCTACATACTATGGTCCGTTGTTCTTTCCTTTTGGTTATGGCATGTATGATCCCCGTCGTATTCTAAGGCAATTGGGCTACGTTCAAAGTATCCCGGTTGCGGAGACAAGCAAGTTCAAGTTGAAGGCAAAGGGTGGCGGCAGCGATGACACCAAGAGCACCGACCATGCATGGTGTGGCAACTATGATCCCCAACCAACGCACGCAATGTGGAACTCACTTGACTCCAACAATATTCGTGTGGAGGAACTTCGACTCATCTCAGACGATCCAGCTGAAACGGTTGATGGGTACATGGAGTGGTACAATAAGATTTCTCACCCTCTTATTGTTGATCGGGAATCCCAAGCCAAAGTAGCTGAGCAAAGGATGGCGGAAGAGGCCACAGAAGATTGAGGGCTGTCAATGAATTAGTTTGGTGAAATGTTTGGAAGCTGTGGAAGCAACGAAAACTATGAAATATTGATTATTAGTTGTTGGTTTACTTATTATTATTGTTGTATTTTCATCTTTGCATTGTGGTTGTTGTTATACCGTTCAATATATTCGGCTTCTATTTTTAAACTATCATGAGGGCCGAATGTTTATTCGGCCCCTATTTCTGTTTCTTTTGAAAGCCGAATGTTACCCTCCTTACCTGCACATACCAACCATATATTACTCAATTCATTCGGCCCCTAAAATACCCATACGTTAGAAGCCGAATGTTCATTGGGCTGGTAATAGTTGGTGTGGTTGGGGGCCGAATATTACACTGAGTTGCAATATTTTTTACACCCCATTATTCGGCCTCTATTAAAATTTATCGTGAGGGCCGAATGTACTGTTGTAGAGAATTAGAAGCCGAATGTGGATTCGGCTTCTATTTGTGCGAGATGTTGAAGGCCGAATGTTACAATGAGTTGCACTATTTTTTACACCCCAACATTCGGCCTCTATTAAAATTTATCGTGAGGGCCGAATGTACATTCGGCCCCTAATGATGTGGAGAATTAGAAGCCGAATGTGAATTCGGCTTCTATTTGTGCGAGATGTTGCAGGCCGAATGTTACATTGAGTTGCACTATTTTTTACACCCCAACATTCGGCTTCTATTAAAATTTATCGTGAGGGCCGAATGTACATTCGGCCCCTAATGATGTAGAGCATTAGAAGCCGAATCCACATTCGACTTCTATTTGTGCGAGATGTTGCAGGCCGAATGTTACAATGAGTTGCACTATTTTGTACACCTCAACATTCGGCCTCTATTAAAATTTATCGTGAGGGCCGAATGTTAGAAATAGATCCGTTGGAGTTCAAAAATAGATCTGTTGGGGCTCCTCTATATAAGATTTTGACAACTTCTAAAGGTTGTTATACCAATCTTTTTCATCTTCATGGCTCAACCTCCTTCATCTTCTACTGGTACTACTAGTTCGAATGATCAAGGTGGTTCTCCTCCTCCTCCTCCTCCTCGTAGACGTTATCGGAGCTTCACGGATAAGCTAGTTCATGAATACTCCTATAAGTGCTCTCCATCTCAAAAACCATTATCTC
>JAJJMA010217490.1:0-19951 GCA_023529015.1 Papaver nudicaule | reverse complement strand
ATCCCAGTGACTTAATGTGACACTGTATACAGTACAAAATAATCTCTCAAACTTTTGCTAACAGGTTCTATCCTCTCTAGGATAATCCCCACTATTAGTATGATGCACTCATGCCAAATAGAAAAACCACTGATAATGTAGTTCTAGCTCGGGAAGTAATGTAGTTCTAGCTCAGGAAGTACCGTGAAGTGGTCTCATCACAAGAGTACCGATCCCCGAATTTCAGGTTGATATTTCAACTAGATCTTAACGAAAATTACTGCATCTTTTTAGATAATTCTCTAGTTAATACACTACTCATTCATCTAACAATTAAACCGATCTTAATATCACCTTTGTGATTATAACTTTAAACATATTATACTAGAAAGAGAACATGAATACCAAGTAGTCTCAGTAAAGTTGCAGTCAACAGTTTCATCATTATTACAAAGATTGATAAATCCTTCTCCCAAGGATATCGAATTTATAATCGTGTACAGATAATTATGTGAACAATACATTGAGCCAAGAAAACTGTTGTCACTATATTCTGGAGCCCAAAGAGCCACCTTTTAGAACCGGGCCTGCTTCGCTCACTCTTACAGAAGGCCAACTCGCCTTCTCCCGCCGAATTAAGCTGAGGCGGCCAACAGCTTCTTGATGTCTTTCTGCAAAACACAAATCAATCCAAGTGAAAAAAAAAAAAAAAGAAAACAAAGACAGAAAGCACCAAAATTTCGCCAAGAAGGAGCCTGGCGTGCATTAATTTTCAATGTGATAACAAAAATTGTCTTTGTGGTAATAAAAATACCTCGATGCTGAGAGGGGAGGTAGTGGGTGCATATCTATCAACAACATGGCCTTCCTTGTCAACGAGGAATTTGGCAAAGTTCCATTTGATGCTATCCCCAAACAGACCACCTTTACTCGACTTCAAGAACTTATAAAGCGGTGCTGCATTGTCCCCATTAACGTCCACCTAATAAAAATGCAGGACAAAGAGATATGTAAGTGAATGACATTGACTACTGACATGAATAAAATCAGCAAAACCATTTCATAGGAAAAGGTTCTGTTAGTGTCTTGTTCAGACTCTCGGATGGAACCAAGCAACACAAAGAGTTCTTAGCATACCTTATCAAAGATGGGATACTCTGCTTTGAAGCGAGTGCAAGCAAACTCTACAATCTCCTCATTAGTTCCTGGTTCTTCCCCGCGGAACTGATTGCATGGGAATGCAAGTATCTCCAAACCTTTAAAATCAACATACGATTCAAAGTCAGGCCCTTTCAAACATCCCATTAACAGACTAAACATACATTCACCACAACAGAAAACCTCACAGCAGCCAGGGATGAAATGAAACAACCAATAAAAAAATAAAAAGAATCAAACTTCCTATAATCCCATATCCTCAAGTCAAACTGCACATTCAATAAATTGGCTTCACAAGAACAGCATTATTGGTTCAATTTTCGATGTCATACAATCTCACCAATTCAAGTGCCAATGTTTGTCTATTAGTCAAAGTCTTACAAATTCCTGTCTCGAAAAAACTGAAGGTATTGCCATCCAGAACTCGAAATACAAAGGCGTGAATAAACACAGCTACACAAACCTTGATCCTTGCACTTCTGATGCAATTGAGCAAGCTCAGTGTAGTTTGAGGTAGTCAATCCACTACAAAAATCAATTGAAAAACAAGATATAAACAATTGAAATAAAATCATAGGCGAGACATAAAAAGTTTGTGGATTATAAAAATAGACATACCATTGTGAAGCGACATTGACAATCAACAAAACTTTCCCCTTGTAAGTGCTAAGATCCACATCATTGCCTCTAGCATCCTACACAGTAACAACAAACATTTACATCCTTAACAAATCTAAACATATGTACAGATTGAGCAAAAATTATAAAATTGTTAACACCCATGTGTGAAAATTATGACCTTGAAATCTCAAAACATAGATTGTAAGAAAAAAAGACTAACCTTGACAGTGAAATCGTGAATAGAACCATGGGTTTTCTTAGAATGACTAGCCATTTCAGAATATGATCTTAAAGGAACTAACAAACCAGGTCTTAAAGAAGATGAAGAGAAAAACCCTGTTTTTATAGACTGAATTAAAGAAGAATTAGTTGTTGAAGAAATCTGTAAAGAAGAGAAATGGGTTTGGTTAGAAAGTGAATAGAGTGCAGATATTTTCAAAGGGTTTGTTCGATTGAGAATGATTCGAGCTGCGGAAAAAGATGAATACGTGAACATTTGAAAATCTCTTTGTGAAAAGATCTAAAAGACTCGGTGGAGTAAGGAGAATAGGAAAAATGTTAGAATTGTCGACAGAAGTGCGCACGTCAGATACTTCGATACACGTGTATGTTAGCTTCTAGATACGTGTCCAGATTCTTTGTCGGCTCAAAACTCCACTTCACGAGTTTAACATTTTCTTCACTTACTTCACAAAAGCTGGTGATGTATATCCAATTTTACATAGGTTCATTTTAAGAGTGTTAATCTAGATATTCTCATGTAAATACTCTTTAGCGGTTGTGCACGACAAAACCCAGATCAGGATGGTTTTGTTAAATCTTGTTTCCCAAGAAACAACCAACAGACTCCAGTTAGTGCGAACCAGTTGTTTAAGAAAGAGCATGGGTGACAAAGAGATCTTAGCTTCTGATTTTCACCTCATATTGCTGTCAAGAAGACTAGGGAGTTAAAACGTATCTGAAGATAGAAGACCCAAATGCTGACAAAAATGAGGTGGGATCTCAATCTTGGTGAGGATTTTTCTGTTGGACCTCTGTGTACAAAGAACTGACCCCATAGAGACCATCTGAATTGATCAATGTGGAACTCCATATGGAGATCAAAGGTTCATCCTAAAGCATTTTTGTTTCAAAATTTTATGTTAGAAATTCTGCCTGCAAGCATCAAACTGCAAGGTTTATACCCAGAAGATCTACTATATCTATATGGTAGGTGGCCTTTTAAGTAGCCATAATGTGCATGGTCAAAACAAAATGTCCCAGTTATTAAGTAAATCACTAAATGGATAAGCTCAATGGAGCCACCCATGGAAACCATAGATGAGGCAGATCCAAGATCAGATAAGGCCAAAAAAATTCAAGATAAAGCACGAAAACATTTCACCGCCATGAATGGACCAACTCCATCGAAGAACAAGTGGAACCAGTTTCCCAGGAACCAATAGCCATTTAAAATAACAGATTGTTTTTAACTGATGCTGCTGAAAATGCAATTATTCTGTACAACACAAACATCTAAAATTCAAAACCACCTAGATTGTGAAGCACAGAAGCGTTCCAGAAGGAAGCCCAGTAGTCTACAGGAAATGACAGCAATTCAAAAACGAAAAAACTGAAGCTATGCAAAACAGGAAATAGAGCGCTCAGAACTAAGGCAAACAAATAATGGGTACTCGTACATGGCAATAGCAAAGAATGATGTAGAAACTAAGGATCACATAACGTGCTCAGCACATTTTCCTGGCTGTCAATCAAAGCCAAAGTCAAAACTATGTTATTCACTTTGATGAACAAGTGAACTATAAACCTGAACATTGTTTATTTTGTAGCATGTAGCTAAACACTGTCAAAACCAATCTTGCCATTCCAAATTCTCTTACGATTAATGAAACAAAATCATCAATAAATGAAAAATTATTTATGTCCTCTAAAGTCTCAACAGTAGCTCTTTTGTTCCACCAAAATAAGGCAATAATTCAACAAAGAAACAACAACAGACATAAATGTAAGAAGAAAAAGAAAAGATCTACAAACATTACTGGCATATACCTAAACAAATATATTCGGACAAATTCCTTGACGAGAAGGAGCCTAACTTTCTTACGAAGTATTTACAGCATACTATCTGTCCTCGCTGGAAGTCGGCGAAAGAAGTTGATGGGCACTGAAGGCAACCTATGTCGGAACCTGGGATGCCTCATCATGAAGAAACCAGCTATAACCGCAACCACCTGGAAAGGTGTTACGTATAAAACCAATGCAGCGACTAAACAGAACGTAACAAAAATCGCAGTTGCACGTGGATCTCTCCAACTTAACAACGCTTGAAATCTCTCCCCCTGTGTTGCTATATCTCCTACAACCGTTTGAATTCTTCCCGCTACACTCCTCAATCGATCATATCTCATTCGAACAAGCTCTGGACTGCGGCAAGTAGGGAATGTGTCAAACTCTTCATCTAGCTCGTCGGGATGGACTGCCTCTGCATAAGAAATCCTGGTATTCATGTGGGGTGGATAACGAGGCCGGTACCGGAAATTCCATATTCCTATCAAAAACATGTAGAGAAATACTGTTGGCAGTATAAGTTCTGGAAAGCACACGAGCATCACAAACAGAACATGTACGAGAACAGTGGTAACAGGATTCTTCCACATACAAACATCTCCGAACCATTTACCAACAGCAAATAAACCCGAGAAAACTGACATTAGTCGGAAAAAGTTTGCTTTGCTTCTCCTCATGCTCCACAAGTGAGAGTCCACGTCAGACATATACTCGACTATCTCCTTACGAAGCGGGGGTTCAGCTCGGCTCAGTCTTGCCGCCACAATATTAACTGCTTGATGTCGCAGCATATCAAGCTGCACCACTGTTAATGGCCGCGCATAATGCATCTTCGGTAATAATGGGCGAGAGTATATATACATCATGTTCACCAACGACGTGCAAGAAAACCTAATAGCCAGATGTAACTCACCCATTTTTTTAACTCCTGAAGGATGCAAGACTAGTAAAGGATAAGAATGTGTATACACACGCCCTGTTTCTAGTGTTGAAATACGAATCCTAACTTTCCCGACCTTCATGTCCTTGTGACCCTTTTCCCCAAGCTGACTATTGTCAAATACACCAATTGTAAGAACAGTGGCTGGATCATAGACCTCCCATGTGTACTGCTCATTGTACTTTGGGCTGAGATTGTCGATGACCGTACGTGTTCGTATCCATTTATGACCATACTTGGCTACACAGTATGTGTCTGATGACCCCTTACCTTCTCTTGTCTTCATTGGATGAAGCCCACTGGCATTCAAGATACCAAGTTCCAACACACCAATCGACGGTTTCCAGAGTTGCTTTGCTGTAGGTCGGAGATCACTGCTGTAATGTGTTGATTCATCAAGAACATGATACCCGCCATCAAGGCAAAGACGTAGGTGGAGACGGCTAGAGAATTTATCTCTCTTCAACTGGTCAACATCAATAGCAACTGCCCTTTCCAGATTGAACCAACGAGTGTGGATGATGCGGTCATCAGCTCGTTTCTCCACTTGGTTTAATGGAATGATGACTCTCCCAACAATCTCGTCTTTCCCTGGCCCTTGACGGTCTTCCACTGTAAGGATTAGGTGATCTTCAAATGGTTCAGCAGCTACAAATAGTAAATCCTCATTCCATAGTGGGTTCATTGATCGAGCTTGAATTGTCCTTGTTTTTAATACTTGGTTACCAATTTGAGCTTTGACGTGCACATCTGGGAACCTATTTTTATCAGTCGGAATCAAATCTTGTGCCTCAATGATGTTGACACGTACATACCATAGTCTTGGTGCATGGTAAACCTTTGATCGTGTATGTGTGGAGGCAGCTGCAGAGCTGTCAATAGGTGTTGCTGCGTCGGAAAGCCATGCATCAGGGAATGCTTCATCAGCTTGTGTGCCTATCCAGACAGCAAGCATCAGCTCACCTCTCACCCTTTCCCCCTTCTTATCCTCAAGTCGATACCATTCTGGAGCCAATGGACTATCAGGAGGAACTCGTGTAGGGACCTCATTAAGATCAAACCTTACTGTACCCACATAGTCGTCTATGACCAGATCTTTATCCTTGATGACAACTTCAAGGACTGATGCCTGTTGAGGGAATTCAAAGAAATGATGTGTTAGTCTAAACACTGAAAACAAGGGATTATCGCTGTATAACAACAAGTTAACCACCAATAACACAAGATATCCGTACATTTTATTAACACACAAACATATATAGAGTCACACCTGTATACGCTCCTTCGAGAAAGCAAACACTTCGTTCCACTCGGGATTCTGCTTTTTCTCAAAGTGCCTTGTCTTTCCTTTATAGTTACCAATTCTCACCTCAACGTATGGATCCAGGCTTCCCGTAAGGTCCATAGAGGGAAGCTCACGGGCTTTAACGACTCGTACAAAGAGAAACTGCATCTGCTCAACGAGGTCATAAGTGCTGGCAGGTTTATCTGCACGAATAACACGGCCACCAACAATTTGCCCCCCTCCGAGGAATGGGCTGGTCTCTTTAAGGGCATAATCAACTGGTTGTGCAGCTGATGATGAGTACATGCGGACAATTTTTGCAGGTGGTGGTTCTGCTTTCATCTCATCTGCAGCGAGCTTCACTTGCTCATATGATGGTGATCCGTACTGTTGTTCTTGGTGTAGCTGATGTTGCTGGTGCTGCTGGTGTTGTTGGCTCTGCGGGTGATTAGGGTTTGGCAGGTGATGGAAGCTGTGCCTTGTATCTCCTTTGGGATTGTTTGAAAATGGATTCAGAATCTGTTGAGGTTGTTGTTGCTGTTGATGTTGGGGCATGTTCCCCTCCGAATTGACAATAGTTTCCATTGCCGGAAGTGGATTGGAAGATTTAATGGACGGATCATCAGTAATGTAGACTTTCAGGCCAAGCTCTCCTTTCACATGAGAAAAGATGCCGCGCTTCTCCAAAGGGTAGTGCAAAACAACCGAATCAGTATAAGGGACAAATGATGTGCCAGTGAGCCGAACTTTCCCAAGGAAAGATCTGGAGTGGGTGACTTTCACATTGTTATAAACATAAGCTTCAAGTGCATTATTGTGGAGATTAGCAGGATCACTGATGTTGAAATAAAAGCTTTCGTTCCACACAGGGTTGAGATCTTTTTCTTTGATAGTGGTACGAAATTTCTGGCCTTCAAAGTGAAGCTCTACAAAAGGACTTGATGTTCCTTGACCATCTTTGGGCATAAGGTTGTGTGCTCCAACCACCTCAACCCCCAGTTTGAGATTGCTCATCATGGCTGGCTACTGTAATCCACTTTGTTGGGTGGAACTGGTGATGAAATTCCTAACTACTGGACCAAAAGTAGCTCACTGATACCTGGAAACACAGAAAGTAAAAGCTATATGAATAAACTTTTGCACACTCAGCTATTCTATTCAACAAAGAAGAAAACCACATCCAATTGTTCCAACCTAAACACGGCGAAAGCTATAAACCAATCAAAAACCCAATAGAAAATGTCAGACTATGCAATTGGCAATTCCTCTCTATAAACTACAAAACACCAAGAAAGAAAGAAAAAAAATTCCTCTTTGCTCAAATTAGTATCTCTCACAGATTCTGAAATCTAGAAGAACAAATGAAAACAAAAGTAAACAAAGATTATTATTCCTTCACTAGATTTTATGTACATAGCAGGAATCAATTCAAGATCTAACCAAAAAAAAAAAAAAAAACATTGCATATTATCATCTCAATGTTATCAACTCAAAAATCAATTCTATAAATTACCAATCAAAACTACACAAACAAAAACAAAAGAAAGAAATCAAAAAGGGAAAAACAAATTCACCTGTTTAATTTGTTTTTACTTTTTCCAGATCAAGAAAAATGAAAATGAAACACTCAAAGAGAGTTTATATAAACTCTTCAAAACAATTTCAACACGTAAAATAAATTTAAAAAAATAAATAAACAATAAGAGTCAAATAAAGGAACCTTGCTTATCTAAATAGTATCAAAAGAAAAGAAAAGGTATGTGATATTGACAACCACATCCATAAAGTCGAAACTAACACTTCAACACCAACAGATCTTCTTCTCCTTCTTCAGCTAAAGCCTAAACCTAAACTAAACTAATTAACCAAAATCAAGTTCAATTAATCGAAGAAAACAAGGAATTGAGAGGAAATTAAAACTCACCTCTAAGATTACAATTGTTCTTGTTCTTCTTTTTCTTGGTGGTGATGATGAAGATGAGGTTCATATTTCAGATCTCCATCGAGAAAAACAAAAGAGTTTTCTTCTTCTTTCTTGTTATCGAAATCTGTTGCTCAGCTCCAAAGAAAACGTTGATTTATGATGGCATCAGAGCCTCGGTGCGTGTAGCCACAGCAGAGAGGAAGGAAGAAATGAAAAAAAGAAAATGTAAAAAACCTAGAAATGAAGTGTTGGATGGTTCCCAATTTACCAGTACTGCAGCTATGCTACTGTTCTGCTCGGCTGTAGAAGAAAAACAAATAACTAGAATACAAATTATCAATAATAATTAATACTGTATAAATAAATAAATACACTCTGAAATTTACGTTTCTTTTCTTTTTTCTTCTTCTGCTTCTCTTCTTCTTATTTTTGAATTTTTATGACGTTAATTAATGAATGTTGAATTTAATATCAACCGTTGGATTGGCTGAATGGACCGAGGAGGATCTGATGGATGGATGAAGGATTAGGCGGATAAGCTGGAGGAGATACGTGGCGTGAGACTCGCAAATGACGACTTTAACCCTCTATTTTGTGGTAAATTACGGCATGACGCCATTGCCGGTTTTTCTTGGAAATTACGTGGAGTTGTCAATTTGTTGTCATCAGTCAAATATGGCCCTTGAAGACGAGTGTCAGTGATGTCATTTAGATAGATAATGTGCAAATGATGGATTGAGTTTGGGGTTATTGACTTACTGTTGTGGCTAAGGGGTCAAGGCCATATGACCGACTTGGCCTTGACTTGATTCTGAATTGTTAATGCTGTGTCATGAGTTTGGAGTTGAAACATTCAATGAAAACTCTCGGCAACTTACGTTTTTGTATGTATGGTAGTTGTTGATTATTCATGTGTGACTGCATTTTGTGCGTGACGAAGGTTGTTAATGTTAGGTGTTTTTCACATGGCTTTTTGATGTAATGTTGATCATACGCAAAAAAAAAAAAAAAAAAAAAAAAAAAAAATCGGTAAAAAATTTATTGCCGACGAGTTTCGAAACTCAGACCACTAATATTATTATTCACTGATTTTACCACTGTTTTACAGTGACATCGGCCGAATTTCAAGAAACTGACAATGGCAAGATCAGATATTTTGTGTAATGTTGTGGCATAGATTGATGCAACACTGTCCATTTGAGATGTCTAGAAAAAGTTAAACAACGTGCGTAATCTCCATCTAATAATCCCAGTCGTTTGGTAGAGAGAAAGTGAAAGTTGATAGGGGGATTTTACCACTATTATATGGACCATTTTTTCTTAATACCAATCCTATATTTTTGGTGGGGAATCTACATTATAATATGCCTTTTATCTCATAATCAAGATTTGGTGAAGTTGTGATAGTCGACAACAACAATGATGATTATTAGATGTAAGAAAAAATGATTGTGTATCCTTTTGATAACCAAAGTCGTTTATCCAATGATTCTAATTATGTTCTACATAGATAGTTAGTTTGATCATGTCTAAGGCAATTTACAGTGAGAGGGGGGGAACAAAAAGATGCCGATGGTCCAAGCTACTGAAAAAAAGTGATTAAAACCATAGAAGTTAAAAAATAAAGCTTAAAGCGAAAAAGATTCAGAATCTGGCTTTGCGCATATGCTTATCTGCTTTGGACATGGGTATATAGCAACAGAACAGACGGGGTTTCTGTGTGTAGAAAGAATTTCATGACTTTTTGTGTACATGTTTTCGTTTTCCACCGTTCCACTGAAGTTGCTGTGACAAGGCTGACAAGGAATAGCAGACTTGAGAACATGATCGAACTCCCTTACCTTTATTTGGTGGGATGTCGATCAAAACTGGGGATCTAGTCTATGCTGATCTTTGTTTTTTGTTTTTTTGCAACTGCTATCTCGTACAGGATGGATCAGCCTTTCAAAGTACATAAAGGAATTGTAATTATCCGAAAATGCTTTGTGAACCCCTGGTTTTATACACTACACCTCTGTGTGTCACACCTAGACTGGCCCTCGCTAATATGCGGGGCCAATATTTCCAGGGTGAGGATATATGGTAGATGTGAATGCCACGTAGGGATGTAAGGAGATGGGGTATCAAACCGGAGTCTCCCTAGCACTGCCGGTAATTATCTGCAGTGTAGCTTTAAGATGATTAGACAGTAAATTGTATATAAAAACGGGAAATCTATAGAATAGAACTTATAGAACTTTCAATTCTATTACTCGGGCAAATTTTGGTTGTGTAGAAAATTTTGGATGCTTTGCAAAATTTCGCTGATGGGTTATAAGGTATATTTTTGGGATATAATGATAAATTTGTCGTCGTAATTTTGATAATGAGCAGATCTTTGGTCAAAAATGTGTTTTGGATCATAGAGAAATATCTGAGTTAGATGTCGATTTTGGATCAGAGGGTCGTTTATAGTTTCAGAGGGTCGAAGATGAATGATTATTTACTTTCAGTTATTTACGAATTCCTTAATAACAATTTCCATTTATAGCTGTCATTTTCAAAAAAAAAAAAAAAAAACTTAGTTTTTCGATAATATCACGGCAAGAGAAGAGAAGTTGTACATGAAAACTCATGCACATGAAAATTTTCGAAAAAATCTCTTCCGATAGGAAAAAAGTATTTTGAAACTGCAATTTTTGAAAGTAAAATATTATCCTCTGAAAAAGCGTAGGTACGATCATAAAGCATACTTAAAAATACATTTTTGCTTGGTGCAACCTTGAAAAGCTTTATTGCAGGTGTAGCTTAAGTACCGAGATATGGCAGGCATATTTATTTTTCTCAACATCTGCACCACCTGTCGCATTCAAACTTCGTAACCGTAGCTCCACACTCCAATGAAAATACATATATTTACTAAGCCAACAACATCATCTGCAAACCGGAAAAGTTGGTATCAAGGAAATAACGAGAGAAAAAACTCAAATTCGAATCAATACCCTCACTTCAAAGCCACTTTAGGAGAAATTTAACTTCGTCAAAAGGCTCCGCCAGAAGTCATAGGATTGCATTCCATAAAAGCCAGTGAGAGTTGTTTCGTGTTGCATAAATTTCGGTTTGGGCGGTCTCGTGAAAACCTGGTAGCTCACAAAATGACCCAGTACCACCATTATTTACACACAAAAATAAAGCACCTATTGTTAGGGGGAAAAAAAGGGTTAAAATTCTGAAAATTTATGGAAACAACAGAATTCTGCAGGAGCAAAAGTAACCGAAAAAACACAGGAAACAAAAGAATCGAGGAAAGAGAAATCCAAGAACCACTCCAGCATCAAAGCAGACACAGACGAATGTACAAGAGAAAGATAGCCAGCGCATATAACAGAGTGGCTCAGTCAACGAAGATAAAAATATACAGACCGGGGTCTCCCTAGCACTGTCGGTAATTATCTGCGAGTGTACGAACATTACGTGCTTTAAGATGATGAGACAGTAAATTGCATATAAAAACGACAAATCTATAGAATAGAACTTTCAATTCTATTACTCGGGCAAATTTTAGGTCGTGTAGTAAATTTTGGATACTTTGCAAAATTCCGCTGATGGGTTACAGGGTATATTTTTGGAGCTTATTGTTAATTTTTTGTTGTTGTTTTTATAATGAACAGATCTTTGGTCAAAAATGTGTTTTGGATCATAGAGAAATATCTCAATTAGATGTCGATTTTAGATCAGAGGGTCGTTTATAGTTTTAGAGGGTCAAAGATGAACGATTATTTACCTTCGGTAATTTACGATTTCCTCTACTAACAATTTCCATTTACTTTAGGAGAGATGGTCTTTGGGCCCAACATCTAGTCGATGCTTTGAGTGGGTCTGACGTTGTTGTATCATATTAGCTCATTAATTATTAACTAGTTGGTTAACATATGGTTTGCAGGTGGTTGTCCTTCGGCTTTAGGGGAGTCTGTAGCTTCAGCCCCTTTAACTCCCTTGCTCAAGCAAGTTCCGGAAGTGGGATACGTCCTATTGCTGTAGGTATTATTTGGAGATGTTTAGTCTCTAAAGTCTCTGCTTCTCATGTTGGTAAGGAAATGGAGAGTTATCTAAGTGACTTTCAGTTTGGTGTGGGGGGCACCCTGTGGAGGGGAGTTCATTCTTCATGTTGTTAACAGGCTTCTTGAGGCGAAGAGTGACTCGACATCTTTGTCAATGCTCTTGGTTGATTTCTCTGATGCCTTCAATCTTGTGAGCAGGTCTGCAATGATAAGAGATGTAAGGAAACACTGTCCTTCTATCAATAAGTGGATAGAGTTATGTTATGCGGCTCCTGCTAGGTTATATTACATGGATAAGACTCTCTCGTCAACTCAGGGTGTACAACAGGGGGACCCTCTCGGTCCCATGTTATTGCTTTAACTCTACACACCTTGATACATAGAATTGCAGATTCGTGCTCCTTGGACATACAAGCATGGTATTTAGATGATGGGACCTTAGTTGGGGACACGTTGATGGTGGCCGAAGCCTTGGACATTATTCGGCAAGAAGGTGTTTCTTCGGAGTTGCATCTTGATGTCTCAAAGACTGATCTTTTTTGGCCTACAGTAGATAACAGAGGTTTGGTTGAGGGTGTGTTCCTGTCTCACATATGCCGGCCTTCAGAGGGAGTTAAGATGTTGGGAGGACCTGTTAGCCTGAACCCCCCAGTTTTGTAAGAATATGGTCGTTAACATAGTATATAAGACCACGGTCTTGATTGATGCTATGCAAAAGTTCAAAGATCCTCAGGGCGAGCTTTCATTGTTGAGGAATTTTTCTGGTGTCTCTAGGTTATACTTTGTTATGCGGACAACTAAGCCTGAATATTTAGAAAAGGCACAAGTGGTTTTTGATAATCATCTCAAACTGTTTCTTAGACATCTTGTTACGAGAGATGGGCCGGGCTTTGATCTCCTGCAACAAAGGCTTGCTACACTTCCCATCAAGTATGGTAGATTAGGGGTGTATACCATGGAGGATACCATGCAATATTGTTATTTGGCATCTTGTTTCCTTACAACTCAGCAGGAGAACATTTCGAGGCAATCTGGAGTGTCTCGTTTGAGTCCCAGTTTTGGCCGCGCTTACCCTATAGAAACAAGTATGTGGCATTGCCAATCATTACCCCATTAACATTGATGATATTGCCCCTCCACATACACACACACACACACACACACACACACACACACACACACCATTCTATGAGCTCATTGCCAATCAAATTCTTTAATGTGGTGAAGAAAGATCTACCTAATCGGTTTGTTATGACGTAGCGTGATTCAGCGCTGTGGAAGAGTAACAGGATAAAGCATGTGCAAGACTATTTGTTCCGATTAATGGGATTAATCAAAAACTTGGGCCTCAACATTTTAGAGCTATCTTGCGTTATAGACTTGGGATCCCTCTTTTCGAAGAAGGAGACACATGCTCAAGTTGTGACAGGGAGACGGATATTGTTGGGGATCATGCTTTGCAATGTTCATATGGGGTTGGTCTCAAGTATATACACGACCTGATCCGTCCATGTTTGACAACAAAGTTAGAAGTTTGTTTGGCAACACAATTTCAGAATGATTTTTTGAAGCAGAAAAATTAATTTTTTCTGAAGCAAAATCTTTTTGCATCTAGACTTCTGAAAAAGCAGAAGTCAGAAATGCTTCTGTATCCAAACTGACTATAAAGCTATCTAATAAAAGTAAATTTTGTGTCACCTAGCAATATTCATGTACCGCAATTTACAAGAGAGGAAACAGAAGTGACCATGTTTCATGGTAAACTTGTGGGTTATAACAGGATATGTATCTAAACTGTATGTCTAGTTTATGTTCGAGAATCAGATGATCTTCACCCATGATTTTCTTATAAAAATAATCTTCCAAAAGTCGATTTGCTAGGCAAATTGATGTGGCCATTTAGTTTAGTATAATAATGTTTATCTCATCGTCCGAAAGCTCAATGCAACCAACTACCTCGTGAGCATTGGATCCAAATGTACTAAAAACAGCATATAAAATCAACAGCATCTTTGAAATAATAAAATTAAATCAAAAACAAAAAGAATGTTGGAAAAGAAGACTAATCATTAAAGGAAAACGATGAAATCTGTGAATATATAAATGTGACAAGAACAAATAGAAGAAGAGCACCCATAAGCCATGACTAGTGTATAATTATCTCCATAACATTTACATGACTACATTGTACATGGGTATAACTAGAAATTTGTTTTCTTTTCCTAAAAAAAATAATGGTGAAGATTTTTCAATGCATCCAAAATGACAATGGGCAAACAACCAACAAACGAAGCAAATCTAAGAACTTCTTTTGAAAACAAGTAATAATAAAATTCTGCAATCAATAATAGGTGCAACTAACGGAGCCGTGCGGTAAGCACAGAGCGAACTATTCTTTCGCCTTTTAGTTTTCAAAAAAAATAATAGGTGCAACTGACCTCATTCATCTTATAGGTTTTGCCCTTGATCAGAATCACGAAATGGGTAGCAACATTGGTTTAGCCCGAAAAATCGGCAAGCAAAACATGATTAAAACCTCAGCTAATGCTACTTCTCCTAGCTTATCACAATTTAATGCACCCATGGTCCATCTCCATACAACCTCCATGAAAATGAAATAGTTGCTTCTTTTAGGCATTTGTTTTCTTCCTTTTGTATTTTGGTACCAGATTCTTGTGATAGTTACACCACGGCAACAAGAAAAATAGTCCAAGTTATAATGGAGTGGGTCCAAAATCCAGGCCCATTGAATGATCCACAATAAATTCTACCCACAATTCACCACACATATCAAAGTTTCCATCACTAATCATCAATGTGCTGCACATTTTGGCATCAAAGTCCAATTTTGTGATTAAATCCAAGTACAGGGGTAGTTCTATATATAGGTGCCGGGATCACATCTATGTCCCCCCCGCCTTGTACGAGGAAAATACAGCGATTAATTGCCAACAACGAGAGAAAGCGAGTTGAATTGAACCTCGTTATTTGAGAAACTGAGTAATCTCGTACGGATAAGGATTTTGGACACGTGGAGCTGTTTAAATGACTCACGTGGGTCCACATGAGTATCAACCGACCAGCTTTGACCAATGAGTTAGTACCCATCTCTCTTCTTTACGTGTAAATTGTGACGTCATTTTGTGGCCCATAGATTTTCGATTTATTTTTCTTGATTATAGTGGCCTTTAAGAAAAAAAATACTCCACTGGGTATCGCGTACAGTGGTATTTAATTGTCTTGTACGTGGGTTGTATTAGGATATGATTTAAATAATTTGACGCCACATATATAAAAAAATTATGAAAAGGTTAATGACTTTCCGGAACCAGGAGGGCCTGATCTTAAGTACAAGGGTCTGCTCTTGATCTGGTTTATTTAGAAGATCCTCTAAATATAATTAAGTTAAAGAAATTGGGAGGAAGGTGTATTTTATCAGATAGGCCTCCCTTCAGATTTGTTCACTAAGTTTTGTGACTTATAATTTTTTTTTAATAAAAGGATAAATATATTAAGAACTAAATGTTGTACATCATAATGTTAGAGCAATTCGCAAGGCCTTCAATCACTTTATATTTCAACAAAGAGTGATGGAGGTCATTACTAACAAAGAAACATTTCTTTGATCGATTTCATTTCGCTAATCTATTTGCTTCATCATTTAGATTTCTATTTACAAAAGACACTTCAAAATTTCTACAGGCAGAAATAACATTTTTAACATCTTTTAGTATTACATTTTTCCTCCAGTCCGCTGAAGTTGGCTTACCGTTTACAAAAGAAGTTGCGTTTTTCCTATATGTTGTGATTTTGATATCCGATAACTGCAACTCCAAAGCCCATTCTACCGCCCTCTTGATCCCTAGTGCTTCTGCACAGTAGGCGCTGGTGGTGGTCCCTGAAAAAACTTTGATGTCAGAAATTTGACCATTGATCCAACGAACCATCCCAATTACAGTTGAACCATCATTAATATCAAAAGAAGCATCAACATAGATTTCATTTGTTCTCTATGTTCTCTGCATATGAAATGCTTGCCTACTTTTATTGTGAAGCTTCTGTGTTGGTACATCAAACCTGTCAGTGGCACATTCCCAATCTGCAATAAACCTTTTCACCATGTTTATACAATCAATTGGATTTGGGTTAACTGTATCATGTATAACAGAGTTTATATACTTCCAAATACACCAACAAATAATACTAAAGATCTCTTTCTGCTCATTTAAGGAAGAATCAAACCAAGTTTTGACCCATTGAAGAAAATCTTCATTATATGTAGGGATCTGAATTCCTAACCCAAACCATACAGCTCTAGTGAAGTCACATATAATGAATAAGATGATCAGAAGATTCCACATGAGAAGTATTACACAGAACACACAACGGATCAACATGTTTTAACACCCTATGCATTTAGCACGAAGCGATAAAACTCTTGCAGTCATTTTTCAAATAAATAAAGTGATTCTATGAATCAATTTCAACTTCCATATGCACTTCCATACTTTTTCATTGTTGTTATGGTGTTCATTAAAGATAATCATGTAGGCAGACTTGGTGTTAAATTCACCATTTTTGTTTCCTAACCACCGCAATTGATCCTGATTAGTAACATTAAGATAGATGGATTTAATACGCCTAGCAATATCAGGAACAAATAAGCTATCAATGAAAGGAATATTCCAGTTTCCATCATCAGTAATTAGATCTGAAACATTAAAACTATCATCATGCTACCAATAAGTAAGAAAACCAACATCAGGAATCCAATTATCCTTGGCTATGTGAACATTTGAAGGAAGAACTCCTTTAATATATTGATCCTTATGCATGATTGGTGATTAATAATATTTTAAGTAAAAAATAAGACAACTAGCATTTCAGTAAACTACTTGAAAACGTCCCAGAATATCGTGAAAAGTACAAAACACAAGAGTATATGGTATGTAATTTTTTTTTTCTTTTTTGAATAACTCTAGAATTCAAATTTCTGGGTTAATAAGAGCAAGCACTATGGTGGCCATAAAGCAGCCAAAAACACCACAATCTGGCAAAGCAAAAGAGGGGGGAAAAAACAACTCTGGCTACAAATCCATGGTTACTGGAGTAACCGCATAAAAAAAACGACTAGTGAGTAGGCACACTTGAATACACGTGTCAAAGGGTCAAGCAGCGAAGAGGAGTTTCCTTCCCCAGTATCTTTGATCTCTGAGAAAGGAAAGAGGCAAACTGTATGGGCATAAAACCATCAAACCACGTGTCGACATCTCAAGGAGGAGGTAAGATAGGCTAAGAGATAATGTGAAGTATGAAATAACTCAAAGACTCAACACCTAAAGGTATCTCTCGATGAGTAGGAACCATCGAGGACTCAACAAACAAGGAGGAGAGTACAATCAAAGATCCAGTACCGCCAGTCAGAAGAGACCGAAGAATGGATTTATCAACCATAGTCTGGATGTCATTTCGATGCCCACCGACTTACTCGACAACTTTTGACACCCACGATCGAGTATCTTGTCTTATTAGCTGTACTCCACTATGTATCTCGCACTATATAAGGCGAACCAAAATACATTTGTAAGGGGGTGGATTTTTTATTAGTCTTGAGGGCTTTGAGTGAGACTAGGTTAGTAATTCATGTTCAATCTTCTCTGGTCATTATGAATATATCCATTGTAGATTTAATCAGATAAAGTTTTACACTTAATAAATATTATTTCATCTTTACTTATTACCATTAGCTTGTTATTGGCATCGAGTAGTATTCACTTCAGTAGTTAGATCAACGGTTCACATGGAAACTAGCATCATAATCATCTGTCTTAGGGTTTGATTTAGTGGCTGTTAGGTATAACATCTCTATGCAGATTTTATACCGACACAATTTTTTCCCTAAATATAAACAAATTTGTTACTTTTGTCCTTTAACACAGGGACAAACCCATAGTTTTTCCTTGGGTGGGGCTGTCATTGATTTACAAGGTGGCCGAAGGCTGGGACGAAGTTTTTGAAACGAATCGCGTAGTTAATGGTTAATTTTCGATTCTCAAATAACACACTAGATAGATAGATAATCAAATAATATAACACACAAAATCAATAGCGAAAGTGACTGCAATTTTTTTTTAGGTTAAAGAAGAATAACAGATATTTGTGTTAGAATGCAATACAGAGATTGCTAGTAGTAAAGAAAGAAGAGATTCGAGTGAGAAGAAGAAGAAACAGAGAATAAGAGAGAAAGATAGTTGAAGTTTTAATAATTCTTGATTGATAAAAGATGTCTAGTACAAGAATAAGGCTAGCCTTTATATAGGCTTTAAGAAAACAACTAAACTAGGAAACGTAATACGAAAAGGAAATCCAAAAGAATCCCAAAAATACGAAAGACATAAACTAGGAAATTGTAGAGGTTAAGCCTCTATGTGGAATCTTCTGGAACATGTATATGCCCTGCATCAATCCCCCCTTCTTGAATCAAACTCGTCCTCGAGTTGTCTGAGCAAATCAGAAGCTCATTATCACCATGAAAGGTGAAAATCTCTTGCACATTAAATGTGTTAGAAATATTCCAGTCACTTGGTAGATCAATAACATATGCATTATCACTTATCTTTTTTAAAACCTTGAAAGGGCCATATTTCTTCATCTTTGTTTTGTTGTAAGTTCCCACTGGAAATCTTTCTTTTCGAAGATGGATCAAGACCAGTTCACCTTCCTTGAAAGTCTTAAGTCTCTTGTGTTTATCAGCATTCTCTTTATATTTAGAATTCGACTTTTCCAGCTTTGTCTTTACTTCATTATGTAGTTCAGTAGCTTTGTCGACAAAAGAATCTGCTGCAGTGCTTGTACTCTGAGTGTTAGGTAAGACCACCAGATCAAGTGTGTGATTGGGCACTTTTGAGTACACAATCTCGAAAGGAGTTTTTCCGGTAGAACGGTTGACAGAAGTATTGAAGGCAAACTCCATGTGTAGTAACAAGATATCCCACTGCTTACTATTGTCCATACACTTACCTCGAATCAGATTTCCAAGTGAACGATTGACAACTTCCGTCTGTCCATCAGTCTGTGGATGTGAAGTTGTACTGAATTGTAATGCCGTCCCTAAGCGCATCCATAAGATCTTCTAAAAATAACTTAAGAACTTTGTATCTCTGTCAGAAGTGATAGATTTTGGAACTCCGTGTAAACGTACGACTTCTTTAAAGAACAAGGAAGCAACATTTGAAGCATCAGTTGACTTTTTGCAGGCCACAAAGTGCGCCATCTTTGAATATCGATCAACTACAACCATTACAGAATCATTACCTCTAGCAATACGAGGTAAACCAAGTATAAAATCCATACTGACATCAACCCAAGGCGCATCCGGAACTGGTAATGGAGTATATAATCCAGTATTTTGAATTGTACCCTTAGCTCTCTGACAGATGTAGATGGTGAAAAATGAGAGAGGGACAAGATTGTAAAAAAAACACTCTCTAAACAGGCCTAACCTAGAGGCAATTGCCTATTCAGGCACATCTCCATAGCTCAGAATGCAACCCGTTATACGAGCTGAATAAACTCTCTATGAGTTCTCTCTTATAACCTCCGGTGGGGAGGATGATATCATAGTGCAGTATTGATAATCTCACCAACATATTAAACCCATTAATCTGCTTCATGCCGACATCGCCTCGAATTCCTCGGCATCAGAACCAGATCACTATGTGGCACATGGTGAAGATTTAACAGAGACGCATCCTCATGGATTTCCTCTTTATACGACTCAACATTCGAGTCTTAATGAAAACCTCAGGAATATCGAAGTTCTAGGCCTGTCCAGAACTCTCTGAGAGGCATACAACAGCCTAAACAGGCTTAAACAGACCTCATCCCAAACTCAGGATGGTCTAACATACCATGGATAAACACGCCATGACTTCAAG
>JAJJMA010217486.1:0-11418 GCA_023529015.1 Papaver nudicaule | reverse complement strand
TATATTTGCCTCTGCTTGTTTCAAGGTCTGACAAGTGTGTCGCTTATTTGCAGAGTACTCCCGCTCTGACTCCTCAAGAAGAACTCCGCCAAACCTTGAAAAAGATCAAGTTGGATGCTGCTGCCGCCGAGAATTCTCAAGGCGATGCCTCTGCCAACACTGGAGGTGCTGTACCTCAGTCTTCCGCTACAGTACTGCCTCAGCCGGACTTACCTAGAACTCGGCGATCAACTTATGGTTCCACAACTCCTTCTTCAGAAAAACCTCCCATCAATCCAAGGGATAAGACCCCTATTAACCAACTCCTGGTAACCATTCCCGAAGAGAAGAGTGGCGACACAGTCATGACTGAAGCTGAGCCTGCAAAGGAAACTCCAAAAATTCCTTCTGGGCGAGAGCCTATCATTCCTCCCGCCAACGTTTTCATTCCTCCCGCTGGGGGCGTTTTCTCTCGTCCTTCCGGAAGCTCTAATTCTCCCCTCGCCCTTACAAATCTTCACGAAATGCCCTTTGGCGATAGGGATTCTCGACTCCCGAGAAGGAGTGACACTGGCATGATAGTAAATAGTCTTGCCGAGTCTTTTACCCGTTTGCTCTCTTTGGAAGAAGAGAAGAACAGTCCCGCTTCTCGCTATTACGCCGCTATGTTAAAGTACGCTTCAACAGGCCTTGCCCATTCTTCAAGCTTAGCCTCTGTGGCCCAAGGGTTGACCTCTCAAGAACATTTTTTCATGGCTGCAGCGGTAACTACTCCTTCCATTATACTCTTACTGTCTAACTATACTAACTAGATTTGCTGACTTTCGTCTTGTTTCTGCCTCAGGCATTTCAACATTGTTTGAGTTTGATTGATACCTTTGATGTACAAGTCGATATGGTGAACTTCCTGAATGGTGAGAATGAGAATCTCGAACGCCAGCTGAAGGCGAAAGAAGCCGAAGCAACAAGATTGCTTAATGCTAGCCTCAAAGAATCCACTGAGCGTGGAGAACTTCAAGGTACTTTCCTCCTTAGATTTATAAATTAAATTTTCTTTTCCTTCTAGCCTTTCGCCGAAACCCTTAGATCTTGCCCCTTCTAAGGTTGCCGTCAACATTCTGACACACAACTGAAGCGAGCTGAAACCGAGATAGATAACTTGGCGAAGGCTAATGCTAAAAAGTGCGATATGTTGTACGGCCAGACCAAGACTATTGAGTGGTATCGCCGAGAGTTAAATTATGTTAACGAATTAAATGTTAACCTTGATAATCTTCTCAAAGTTTCCCAAGCCGACTTAAAGTGGATGGAGAGCGAGCGAGATAATGCCCGCCGGCTAGCTGAGCTTAATAACAAGCGCAAAGAAGCCGCAATTGTGGACCATATGAGGGCCAGCTCCTTACGTTTGGATGAGAAAGCGAGAGCTGATAAGCTTGCCTCTCGCCTGAACACTGCCATTTCTGAAAGGGATTTCGCCGAACAAGAAGCACAGCGATGGAAAGATTTCTGTAAGATTCACGGCGATCGTGCCAGAGAACTTGATAATCAATTAAAAGCCCAACTGCGGCAAATGGCCACAGTATCCGGTTCTTCTGTAAATGCTAAGTTTGAGTCCCATCTACAACTCCTTGTAGAAGCCCAAACTGGTGCTTGTAGGCACGTGAGCGAGTTGGAAGGTAGATTTCTAGGATGTTCTTCCGCTAGCTTCTTCGTATTGCCTCAGTTTCTAACTCTCATATCTTACTTTCAGGACGAGTCAAACATTTAGAAGAAGAGTTGAAGAAGCAACAAAAGATTGTTGAGGACCACAAACTCTGCACTGAAACCATCTCCAACTTGGCTGGGAAGCTTACTCATCACAATGGTTGTGAAGAAAGACTGGAGCAGGCTATGGAAGCGCACCGCCACTGTCCAGATCAAATCGCTGAACTGAACCTTCAGCTCCAAGACCACAAGAAATGCCAAACCTCCATTGAGGGTCTTGAGAGTAAGGTGAAATACTTGGGCGATATTCAGAGTGGACTCCAAGCTGATTTGAGTAGAGCTCAGAAGGACCTCCTAGCAAAGGATGTTAAACACAAGGAACAATTGCTCCTGATGGACTTTGTCGCCGTCCAAGAATATGTTAACAAAAAATTTCCTGAGATGGGTCTTAAGGTTCCTGAGGAATACGCTTTTACCCCCAAAACTTCCGCTGTAAATGAGGTTGTTGACTGTGATCAGGATGGCGAGGGATCCGGTTCTAGCGGCGAGGAGGAGGAGGAAGAAGCGGTTCATGAAGAAGAAGAAGCGGAAGAGGAAGAAGCGGAAGATGAAGAAAAGATAGAGGATGTGCAAAGACAAGACGTCGAGGATAAATCCGCCCCTTAGTGGCTGGCCACTTTACTCTTTCTCCCTTTGGTAGACTTCTTGTAATGAACAATCGTTTTATTTCGTGTTTTGCTATGGCGGGTACTCCGCCTCTTTTCGTTTGTGTTGCTGCTTTGTAAGGATATTGCCCTTAACTTTGGTAATAGATGTTCTTTCTTTTAAATGTTGCCTTTACATTATCTTCTATTACGCTTGCTTGGTAATAGATGTTCTTGCCTCTGCAAGTGGCCTTTTAGCCTGTCACTGAGTGCTTTACCTCAGCTATTATGCTCTTTGAGCTTTGATATGTCTTCAAAGACTTAACTTGACATTGAGTGACGGCCTGGTCTTGTACAGCCAACAATTTCAACAACTGACGAACAGTTTCACGGAGCGACAGGTTTAGACTCCAGTCGTAACCATTACTTGTGCCCGTCGGCGATCTAATATAAGTAGAATGGGTTGCCCTCATAGACTTTAATACACTATAGCTTCCGCCAGAGGTGATGCTATGGCGTAGACGGATTAGCATACCGCGAACATCGCCGGTATGATGCTACAGCGAAAGGGATTCTTATTTCCTTTCAAACACTTACAGATCAACAAGTAACACGAACTGGTCTTACACTAAATCCTGGGTCGGACTAACTCTTACAAGTAGGTGCGCGCACTCAATGCAAGCAAGCTTTCTTAAGAGATCTTGGCTCTCGATTAATTTTATTAATTTGGGCGTTATGCCTTTGAAAATGGCTCATGGCCTTAGTACCTGATCAGGGTTTTGTGTGGCTTTACTGCCTTGGGCATTTATGCCTCTGTGAGTGGCTTTGTTGCCTATTGCTGAGTGTTTTGCCTCAGTTATTATGCTATTGGAGCTTTTAGACTTAAGTCATCACTGTGGTTAGACTACCCAGTGAATAAAAGATATAAGTGACACAAAAGTTTGTTAACGGGGTTCGGCGCATGGTAGCAAACCTACGTCCCCGGATCTTATTTACTGTCGCGTTACATCAGTTAATAAGATTTCTTGGGTATTATGCCCGCCCAAGACTTCGGACTTTACAGTATTCTCCTCAAGGATAGTACTTCTTAAGGAACCTGGCGTTCCATGGATGCTCCAGTTGTACGCCATGCTCATCAATTAGTATATATGCTCCTGGCCCAGCCACTCTTTTGATCACATAAGGGCCATCCCATACAGGTTCCAGCTTCCTGCATCCTTCTCGCTGAGATGGGGGAACTTCTCGGAGCACCAGCTCGCCGGGTGAGTATTCTCTTGGAATCACTCGCTTGTTATATTCCCTGGCTAATCGTCGGTGGTAATTCTCCATGTGAGTAAGGGCGATCAAACGCTGCTCTTCTAAGTCATCTAGCTTGGCTAGAATTAGATCTGTATTCAGATTCTTTTCCCATGCCTCATGCTTTGTAGTGGGCAGAATTACTTCAGATGGAAGTACTGCCTCGGCACCGAAAGTAAGTAAGAAAGGAGATGCCCCAGTTGCTTCTCGAACCGTAGTTCTATACGACCACAAGACATTGTGCAAATGCTCACACCATGCCTTTTTATGCTTTTCCAATCTTTTTTTCAGTCCCATTCCAATAGTCTTATTGGTGGCTTCTGCCTGGCCGTTACTCTGAGGGTATAAGGGAGTTGATTTTCCCAACTTGACGCTGTAATGAGCGAGTAACTTCCTTATGTTGTCGCCGACTAACTCTTTTCCATTGTCTGTACATATCTCCGCCGGTACACCAAATCTGCAAAATATGTTCTCCCAGATGAATGTGAATACTTCTTGTCCTGATTTCTTCCGGATAGCTTTGGCTTCACACCACTTGGTGAAATAGTCTGTCGCCACAATAATGTACTTCCGCTGTCCAGAGCCTGTAGTTAGTGGACCAATAATGTCAATACCCCACTTGGCGAATGGCCAAGGGCTAAGCACTGAGTTTAATGATGTTGCCGGCGCTTTAATTCTTCTTCCATACAGCTGGCATGGCTTGCATCGCTGAACATATTCCTTTGCATCTCTATTCATCCAAGGCCAGTAATATCCTTGCATTCTGACCTTCAAGGCTAGAGCTCTTTGGCCACCATGATTTCCACAATCTCCTTCATGAATCTCCTTTAGTAATTTATTACCTTCCTCACTTGACACACATCGCAGAAGTGGTCCAGAGAATGACCGGCGATATAAGATTCCATCTCGGAGTTCGTAGTTCGCCGAGCGACTGATTATCTGATGAGCCAAGGTTTGGTTTCCTGGTAAAGTTAAGCGGTCTAAATAGTACCGTATCGGCGATCTCCAATCTGTTTCTGCTGATTCTTCAACACTTGTTGTTAATACTTCCCATTGCCTTGGTGCTGTTACTGATGGCTGCATTACCCTTTCAATAGCTATTGAAGGAACATCTGGGTCCGTCATCATCGAGGAGATAAACGCCAATGCATCGGCGTGCCTGTTATCTTTTCTGCAGATGTGGCGAAACTTGATACCCGTAATCCTCTGGGCGTACTCCCTAGCAAGTTTCAGGTACTTCTGCATAGATGGGTCTGCTGTCTGGTATTGTCCAGATATTTGTCGAATCACCAGCTGAGAATCACTTGTCAATCTAACGTTGCTAATTTTCATTTCTATGAGTATCCGCATTGCATGAATGACTGCTTCGTATTCTGCCTCATTATTAGTCGCCGGGAATTCTAACCTTAGCGAGTGCACTATCCTTGCTCCTTTCGGCGAGATAAGAACAATTCCAATTCCATTTCCTTCTTTATTTGACGAACCATCAACATAAACCTCCCATCCATCAGGCCTGCACTTCAATAAATCTGGAACTTCATGCTCTTGCTCATCCAAGGAGGATGGGATTTCTTCTATCTCTTCTTCTTCATCAATTGGGAAGTCAGCGAGAAAATCTGCTATAACTTGAGACCGCTGGGCTGTGCGTATTTCATACTGGACGCCGAACTGTTCAATCTGCTGATTCCACTTGGCGATGCGTCCCACTCGCTGAGAGCTGTGCAAGATAGACTCTATTGGAGTTTTTGTGAGGACCACAATGGGGTGAGCGTGAAAATATGGGCGCAATCGCTGAGATGCGAAAACCAAAGCCAGGATCAATTGCTCTATTTTAGTGTAATTCTTCTCCGCTCCTTGCAACGTTCTACTGATATAGTATATAGGTGTTTCTCCACCTTTGGTTCTTACAAGCACTGCACTTATGGCAAAAGGTGTTGCGGCGAGATATACTCTGAGCTCCTCGCCATGCTCTGGCGGTTGAATTGCTGGAAGAGTGGCGAGATACTTTTTAATACCCTGAAATGCAGCTTCATGTGCCTCAGTCCAGTTGAACTTTTCTCCTTTCTTCAATGTCTGAAAAAATAGCTTACACTTGTCGGAAAATCTGGAGATGAATCTGTTGAGAGACGCCAAAGTCCCATTGAGTCGCATGACATCCTTTACAGTTACCGGCGAGGGCATCTCTATAATTGCCTTAACCTTGGCTTGATCAGCTTCTACTCCCTTCTTTGTGACGACATATCCCAAGAATTTTCCTGAAGTTACACCAAAAACACACTTCGCCGGGTTGATCTTTAGCTTAGTGATACGCATATGGTTGAATATTTCTCTGAGGTCTTCCACATGAGTTTGCTTCCTTTTGCTCTTGACAAGCATGTCATCAACATATACTTCCATCGTCTTCCCAATCCATTTCTCAAACATTTTCTGTGCCATCTCTTGATAAGTAGCGCCAGCATTCTTCAATCCAAACGGCATCCGAGTGTAACAAAATAACCCCTTAGTGGAGAAGAAAGCTGTATGTTTCCGATCTTCTTCCGCCAAAGGGATCTGGTTATACCCCGAATAACCATCCATAAATGACAGCAATTCATGACCTGATGTAGCGTCCACAGTCTGGTCTATACTCGGCAGTGGGAAACTATTTTTAGGACAAGCTCTGTTAAGGTCACTGAAATCAATGCAGATCCTTACTCCCTTGTTCTTTTTTGGTACCACGACCATGTTGGCTATCCACTGTGGATATTGCACTGGTCTTATTATACCAGACGCCCTCATTTTGTCAATTTCTGCCTCCACAGCCTCTTTATAAGCTGGAGCCAATTTCCTTATTCTTTGCCTGAATGGTCTGACCTTTGGATCAATATCAAGCTTGTGACATGCTATCGCCGGATCAATCCCTGGCATCTCATTCATGCCCCAAGCAAAGACATCAACATATTCCCTGAGTAATGCTATTAACTTCGCCGACTCGTCTTCAGTTAAAAGAGTACCAACTTTTACCATCTTTGGGTCCTGCTCATCGCCGATATTAACATCCTTAGTAGGTTCCACCGCCGTGAAATGTAGCTCTGGTTCTCCCATCGGCGATGGTTCCTTTAATTGCTATAAGGTTTTATCTCCTGACTTCGCCGAGTCTTCTACTGAGTTTACTGAATGCACATATGTGGTTGGGTTGGCGATGAAGTCTAGAATTTCTTGCTCCTTAACCGCTTCCTTGCCGAGCTTCTTTTTCTCCGCCAATTTCACCTTTCGATTTTCTCGCATTTGCACATCCGCCGAATTGCACGCCTTGGCCACTGATAAATCTCCAACATACTCGGCGACTCCAAAGGGTGTAGGAAACCTTAGGCGCTGATGATAAGTAGAAGGGACTCCCTTTAAACTGTGGAGCCAAGGTCTCCCCAAAATTGCTGCATACGGCGAATCAACGTCCACAATGCAAAGAGTAGTATTCAAGAAGTACTCGTCACAAATTTTCACTTTTAGTTCAATCTCGCCCTTAGGCTTAGACGCAATGCCATTAAACCCATAAATGTTATAGGAGGATACCGTCGGCGAGGGTATTTTCTTGTCTTTTGCTCTCATCGCCTCAAAGGCAGTATTAAAGAGGATGTCCACTGAACTGCCTGGGTCAATAAGCACCTTTGGCAACCTGAATCCCTCCATCTGAATGGTAAGAACCAAAGGATTGTTGTGATTCCTTCCTTCTGGAGGAATTTCTTCAGCAGAAAACCCAACACACGCCTTCATCCATTCTTGTAAAGGCTCTTGTTTAACAGCGACACTACATATCTCATTTCCCATTCGGTCTCGCTTATGCACACGAGACATAACGTTATCATGAAATTCATCCCTGGTAATCTTGGAATGCACAATGGAATAACAATCCAATTCCAATAAATCTCGCTCGACCTTAACCTCATATATCTTCGGAGCTTGGGTCGGAATGGCTTGAACCGGCTGGACCATAAGAGGTGGTGGCGGTGGCAATTCTAAAAAATCCTGGAATTTTCCCAATCGGACGAATCGATGCACTTCTTGCTGTACGCCGGTGCAGTTCTCAGTTGTATGGCCATGGAATTGATGGAATTGACAGAAAGAGTTGGTGTTGGCCGCCGGGGTCCTTGGGTTTCCTCTATTATAAGGATAGCGAATCTCATCCCTACAGTTTGAACTTTCAATTTGGCCAAATGCATCTGTGTACGAAACACGCAGCTTAGGTAAAGTAGCGTCTTGGAAAGGTTGCTGATTGCCCCTGCCAAATTTTCTGTTATCTCCATTATATCTTCTATCACCATTTCCGTTTCGCCGATTGTCTCTTCCTCCTCGTCCATAATTTCCTCCCCTGTTATCCTGTCTGTCACGCCCCTCATAATTTTCACGCCTCTGCGAGTTCCAATGCTGATCAGCGGTGACTTGTTGTGGCTGCTTTGCCGCTTCTGGTACCACTATCGCCGATGTAGGGTTCTGCACCAACTTCTGCTGTTCAGCCTTCAACCATTCTTTTCTAATTTCTTCTTGATCCTCCGGCGAAAGACTGTTGATCGAGTGAATCTGCTTTGCTCTCTCCTTCTTTTGGCGTAACTCCTCTTCTCGTATTTCTTCGTAGTTCAACCATTCATCCTGCATCGCCCTCAAGGTCTGCAAATCCTTCGGCATGTCCCAAAATAACTTTTGGTACAATTGGTCCGTTGTCTCCATGCCACTAAGAAATGACCTTATCTTCTCCTTTTCTGATACCTCTGACCCTACTTCACTACTTGCCTTTCTCCATCTTTGAATGAAACTTTTGTAAGCCTCCATGTGCCTTCTTTTTGTATTGAATAGCCTTTCTATGCCCGGCCGACTTCTGTTATTCTGAATAAAAGCACGTAAAAACTTGGATTCCAATTTTTCAAAATCCTTAATTCTTCCTTCTTCGAGCCCATCGAACCAAGCTAGAGCTTCCTCCTTGAGCGTAGCAGGGAAAGCCATACACATTATGGGGTCTGACCCTACCCAAGCTGCCATGTCTCGCTTGTAAGCTTTCAAGTGCTGCGAAGGATCCCCTGTTCCATCATATGTGGAGGTGAATTTTGGTGTAGAATACTTAGGAGACACAAGCCCATAGGTGATACATTCGTGGAAAGGTGTTTTTTGTGCTTCCGACAATGCGACCCTGTACTTTGATTCTCTCGAGGATCCGCTCAGCTCTTTTACCTTGCGCTTTAATCGGCGAAAGTCTTTCCTCATCTCCTTATCCATTTTATGTAGCTTCGAACTGCTGCGATCTTTGTCATTTTTTCCAGGTGTGTTCAACCTCCTGCCTTTTTCGTCATATTTCGCTGTTGAATCTGACATTTCTGTCGTACTAGTGCCACTTTTCTCAGCTCGGCGAGTTGTATGGGAATTTGAGTAGGAATGCGCATGGGACCCATGACGAGATGAATGTGCATGAGAGGTATGGCGAGTCGAGTGCGAGTGGGATGCATGACCTTTATTTTGTGCCGCCATCAGCTCTCTATGACTCTGAAGCACTGTCTCCATTTGCAGTTGCATTTGCCTTTCAAATTGACTAGCCTGCCTGTTGTTGGCCTCAAGAATTTGCTTCAGCAAAGTTTCTGTGGTATTAGTTGATCCAGTATTATCCGCTATTACCACTGGGCGAGTTACTGTTGCTCCCGGTACTATTGCTGCACCATTTCTGCTAGCCGCTTGTGGAATTTCTGCTGCTATGATTGGTTCTGCCACTATCGCTGGGACTTCTTCCGCCATATGCTGGGTCTCGCCGATATCTTGCATCAACTGTTGCTGAACATTGTCCGCCGCTCTATTTCCTGCCACTGCATTTTGAGTTGCTTCCCTTGCATTCGACGTCTCTCCTCTGGTGAATCTTCCGCCACCAATCTGCTCGCCGCAAGCGTTAGCTTCTACTGCACTACTGATCCTCGTTAACATTGGATTAGGCTCAGGTGACCTTTCTGCATTCTCAAATCGAGTGATATCCTCCATGTATACTTCTTCTTGGCGAGTCACTCGCTGTACTGGTGATTGGCGAGACGAACTTGCCAAATTAGGATCCGCTGGACCAGCTGGCTCCATTGCTCTGCTTCTAGTGTTGTGGGTGGGATGTCGAGGAGGCCTACCCGCCGGGGCTTTATCGCTTCTTCCTCTAGGACCCATTCGCCGAATGCCTATAAAAGAAGACAAACACACTTCCTGACAGTATTGCTCTGTTAGTACTGTGGGTAAATGCCAAATAAGTTAGTTGGGTTACTTTTCAGAATGTTGATGAATGAAAGACAAAAAGAACAACTTTAAGCCACGTGATGTGCAGATGATGACCTAATCATGACAAGGATTGCAAAAACATCATATGATACTATGATTTGTAAATCAAAAATGGTACGGCAGATAGAATTTTGAAATGGTTTTAGGAGACCATTTTTCTCCATAAATCTGTAGTTTCTATTGCTTGCCGGAAAATATGCTTTTTGACGGAAATATATATCTATATTTGCATTCTATGACAAGAATCCATACCCAAAAACGACATTTTTCTATCCTCTAAACTGATTTTCTCTACTACTCATGTGAAAAATGTAAAATATGTGATCAAATTACCAAACCAAACCAACTAACGCTTATCTATAACCATAATAACACTTAATACAACATGGTTTCCATAAATGGCAAAGACTGTATGTTGAAAATCCAAATCCATCGCCATAGCATACTAAAAATACTCTAATGCTTTCCAATCTTAGTAACATTCTACCAGAGAATCCTTATGACAAACAGCATATCATACCATATATAGCGAGACAAGAGCAAAAATCATGAAGAAATTCTCCATAGCGAGCATAACATCCCCAAAATAGTATAAAAAAATTTGCTAAAACATGACGGCGAGCTCTATAAACTCATATTTCATACCATATATAGAAACAAGAACATATGAAAACATCACCAATCATGCTCAAAATCAAGGAAAACACAAGTTCAAAACCTTTTCCAGCGCCAAAATGTAACTGTGTAAAATCCCATGGGTTAGATCTTACACAGTACACCCAAATATGTTACATCCATACACACACAATCATTCCGAAAGCATACATAGACATAACAATCATAAGAAATCTAAAGGAGATGAGAGTTAGAGATACTTGACAAGGTGATTTACTTGGTTCGCCCTAAGTCAGGACTACATCCAAGGATTCCACTAGCATAAGTATGATTACAATTCTCTTAGTTACCTTGCTAATCTTCTAGGTGTTTTACTCACTACAAGAACCCTAATTTCAGCCTTGGGCTATGGAGAGCAAGTAGAGTACTTTTCCTCTCCCTAGACCAATCTGAAATGTGTCCAACCCCTATCTCTGAGGTATCTCTCGCTATTTATACAGGACTTACATTAGTGCAAGACAGCTAATACATACAAACTACACTCTGACACTGATTTGTCTCTACTCGCCAACAAAGCATGTCACCGAGGTAAACTCACTTCCAGCGGATGGTTCTTCTTAAGGATAAGGATTGCTGACGAGGTTCCCACTGAGTCAACAAGTCAACCCTGACAATCTATCCGTTCTGACGAGTAATGAATGCGCAACTACTTCTCACCTACTTATCACCTGCCCACGCTATACTGGCCTTACTTCGCTGGTGTCATTTCATCTCGCCGGTTAACACTGATGTCATATGTCTCGCCCACAGCTTTTATTGCCGATTCCATACTTCTCATGAGAGCCCTTTTGATACATCTTAGCCCTTAGGATGCTTTTACTATGTCAAGGCATTTTCTACCCTTACA
>JAJJMA010217479.1:0-13705 GCA_023529015.1 Papaver nudicaule | reverse complement strand
CATGTAATGCACCAATTCTCTGAGTAATGAAGACATATGAATGTCCAAAATAATATAAGTCATAGCCATGAGCCATGATTAAGAGTTATAGCACTGATTATAGAAGCAAGTCTATAATCAGGAAAAATAGACGAGTAATGCTAACACAGCGTACCCATCATCAAGAATGCATAAGCATTGCCAATTCAAGGCCTAAAGATATGACACATGAATTATAATAAGCTATGTTACATAGCATAATAATCCTATTCGGAAGTTAAATATAGGATGTAAAAGGATACACCATAACATTACGTTATTTTCAGATTTCTAGACAGCTTGCACGTCGTCCATTCTAAAAATCACCCAGGCCAGCCTATATTCGTTAAAATACCGAAATTTTAGTATGTTATAGGGAACTCACAGAGGAGAAACTTTCGTGAAGGAAGCACCCCCTAATTGTTCACGGATTGGGCTGTAAAAATCGTCCTTCAAGGCAATTCGTAATCTGCCAGATTTCCGAATTTGATTAGGAAACTAGAGTATTATGGACTCAATAAAGTCCATAATCATCTAGGACATGGAATAGCGGGATCCATAAGTAGAGGGGAGTCTAGGGAAAGAGATATTTTAGCTCTAGGAAAGCAAGGATAGCCGTGAGCAAGAGAATGACCATGGGCCTCCATGAGTACAAGCTAGGGATAGTCATGAGGCCTCCATAAATCAAGCGAGGGACAGACATAAGGCCCCCCATAAATTAGGCTAAGCATGGCCGTGAGGCCTCCAAGAACTAAGCAAGGGATGGTCGTGAGGCCCCCATAGGTTAAGGCAAGGGATGGGCGCGAGCCCCCAAGAGTTTAAGCTAGGGCATGGCCGCGAGCCTCCAAAGATTAAGGTGGGAGATGGACGTGGGCATCCAAGAGTTATGGCGGGGATGAACGTGGGCATCCAAGAGTTAAGGAGAGGCACGGCCTAGGGCCTCCAAGAGTTTGGCCAAGGCACGGCTTTGGGCCTCCAAGAGTTTGGCTAAGCTAATGTCGTGGGGCTCCAAGGGTTTAGCTAGGGCATGGACGTGGGCTGCCCTAGGATGTGGCGTGAACAAGACCAAGGCTAGGAGGGAGATATTCTAGCTCGAGGAAAGCGTGGGATTAGCTTAGGGCCAAAATAGGATTGGGCTCGTCTATGGACTCGAGCTAGGCAAGCCAAAAGACGAGATATTTTAGCACAAGCAAGGGACGTGATTAAGGAGGGATGGGATGGCCGTGGGCCACCCATCATAGGCGTGAGGTAGGATAAGGAGCAAGGGGATGGCGAATTGGACAAGGTACATATACGAGCATAGGCTAAGGCGCGTGCACATGCACAGGCGCATGCATAAGCTAAAGCGCGTGCACAGGCATAGGCGCATGCATAGATATTTTAACGTGTAGGCTAGGGATATGGACCATGCTACTAGGCTAGGGTCGTGAGATATCAAAATATGGCTAATGGTAACCAAATATCTTACCCTATTGTAAAATAAATTCATACCTTATCTCGAGCTATTCCAGGATGCCAGAAACTGATGCAAAATTACTCCTGCGACCTCCTCGTCAAAAACCACCATCAACATTTAGTCCCCTGCGCAGCATGGAACTGTGAGTGTTCCAGGGTGAGCATAAGTTGATGACCTAGCCGCCTCTGCATAGAACCCCTAACCACGAACATAAAGCCCAAACATGACCTTGTACTTTGGAGTACTCGCATAAGCATGACTTGTGATAATCTTGACATCTTATTCATGAATCTTTTGTGCAGCCAACTCCGCCTAATCAGAAGTTCGTTAGCGTCGCAGCACAAGAGACCAATACTGAAACTGTATCTTTCGGTGTTAACAGTCTTCCGGGTGGAGTATCATTTTCCCCAGCTAGCAACAACTCCATGGCGACTCCTTTAAGTGCTAATCAAGTCCCCAATCCATTTGCAAAGGATTGGGTAACGGTAAGACTTCATTCTCTTTGCTACATTTTCACTTTTAGTAGAAAAGTAAAATTCCCGTCAGATTTTCCTGTTTCGAGTCGCGTCACGAGAATGGCCATAAAATCTTCGGATATCCGATAGCGGATTTCGATGGTTGACCCCAATTTAGAAAAAGGACTTCAGTAGCTTTCACCTTAAAGAACAAAATCCGAATTTCATGCATTTTTGCTCGTTATTTTATGTGTCACAATGTGACGCAACGTCCAGGAATATTGCAGATTGCACACTGTTCAGTAGAAAAATCATTCCGGCCAGTAGATTTCTCCAAAAATTAATCCCTTTTAGCACGTGATAGGCAACATCCATACGAACAATTTTCGTGAAGGAAATTTCTTCATATCTCTTATGGATTTGTACAGTTTTTGAGTTTTTTCACTGTACTTCGTAAGAATTCGGACGTCAGAAAATTAATTCTTCAAATAACGTCGTGAATCCTTTGTAATATCTTCTTTCAATGACATCTCTTATTTATTTGATGTAGGATGGACCTGCTACAGGAGTCGAGGGGTTTTCATTTGTTCCCTTAGAGCGAAACCCGATGCTTGATGAATCAATTCCGAGCACACCATACAAATCCACTGACATGATTACTGAGCAGAATAAAAGTGGAGACTCCACAAGGCCTAAATCCTCTGTAACACAGGTTACCTTTTGTTAACTCCTTCAATCCGAAATAAAACATTTAGTATTTTATTCTCACCTCGTTTGCTCTTGCAGCCTTCTGAGGATAATGAAGAAACGAATAACAACTACTTCGTTGGTAAAAAGATCAGTGAGGACCAAAACCTCAATAAGGATTTTGACAATGTTGCTGACGATTGCCGAGGTAAATTTGATCACCTTCTTATGCTAAGCTTTCATCATATATCTTGAAACATATTATTAAACTTCTGCTTGCTTTGAACCATTCTTTCAGCTCGTCAATAAAGAAACACAAGCCTGTGAGAATATCGACACTGTTGGTGTAAATGCTCCAACTAAGTGGACTCTTCTTGAGTTCCCTCATGCTAGTTTGGCATATAATCCTCCCCAAGAAACAATTCTCCCTGGTCATACACTAGTGAGAGGATTTAATGTCCCCGAGGGACACGTCCCACTGTATAGGAGGATATGGAATTGCTATGGTCACCTTATTATTGCTGGAAGGTGTGCCCACTTTCATACGCTTACAGGTGTTGCAGCTGACCTTATGGACTTGATATCGAAGATGGATGCTACCCCACTAAAAGACGTGACCAATGAGGCGCTAGATGAAGCAGAAGGGCTGATTGCTTCATTCGAAAACTTCAAACCCAACTTGTTGTGGCTTCAGGCGAGAATCCAATACATCCGAACAAGGCGTGCTGCTGTTGGCGAATTCACCCATGATTTGGTGAAGCAAGAAGAGAGGAATCATGCTGCCATGACTGAGGAACTCCGTAAGTTAACTGAAGAGGTGAAGAAGAAGACTGCTCATATTGCTCTAATAAAGAAGGCAGCTGATGAAGGAGCGAAATCTTCATTAGATGGTTGTTTCTGAAAGGTTTCAGGAGCAAAACATTTTTCTCAGTAGAATTTTATTTTGCTTTTATTTGGTTTTATGAACAAAGGGTTTGTAGGAATTGATTATTTTGAACTCATAGGTTTTGAATTTGAATCTTTTTGAATTGAATTGCTAAAAGGCAAGAGATTGCTTGCACTTTTATTTTGGAGGAATTTAAAATTACAGGAATAATTAAACTCTAGTGATTCTTCATATCTTCTTGAGCCATTTGCCATTGACCACCATGTTTGAGAGCCTCTCATGTATTGCACTTATCATGTATCGCGTATTAGGCATGACTCGAGATATAACATAAGGTCCCTCCCAGTTTGGTGTGGACCCCGAAATAAAAGTTACTTTTCGGTTAGTGGGTCGCATAACCTTATCCCTTCTTTAAAAGCAGTCTTAGGAACCCATGACATCTCAGGTGTCTTTCGCCTATATGAACGTTGCTTTATCCGGGCCCACTTATCTGCAGTGGCCTTGATTTTCTCATGAGGTGCCTCAGAGGGTTTGATAGACTTGATGCAATCAAGTCCCCATGTCGGAGAATTATCCAATCATTGTGTAGGGACACATTGGATATGATTTCTGTTAAGTAAATAATTCTGAATAAAGTACTTCAAATCACTTTCACGTACCTCTTTGAATATCACCAGAGTTTCGGACCCCACATGGTACTCCAGCTTTCCCACGTTGCAGCTTTCTTGGTCAAACATGAACTCTTGGCCCTTGATGATTACTGGTGAGATTGTAGGCACAAATCTCTTCCCATGGAGCCAGGGACGTCCTAAGATCATGTCGTGCTCCTCATCCTCTTTGATTACATGGAACTTTGCTTTGGTGCGAGCAGAGTCCACCTTTAGATCCAAAGTAACATGACCATATATGTCTTGGAGATTTCCTTTTGAATCTTTTGTCACTGTGGGATAATAGATGACATCCCGTCTGGAAATCCCGATTGCTTGAAGTGTCTTGATTGGAATTAAGTTAACCATGACACCAGCATCAATTTGAACTTTCTTGAAATTTGTACCTTTGAGACGAGCGGAGATAAGTGGTATTGGGACACGCTCCCCTCCTGCTATCATCTCTGGTATAACTTCATTAGGCTTTGGATGAGCTTCTTCATGTTTTTCAGGTACAGGTAGTTCTTTACCGCTAGCAATCCAGTTGAGGGCGGCAAAAATGTTTCTTCGCTGGTTCCTAGAAAAATGCAAGAGCTCGCATAAATTCTCCATCAAATAATTAGCAGTTTGCTTGACAGATTCTCCGGAGATAGTGAAATTTCGAATGTTGAGTTGATGTTGACGTTGAGGTTGATGATGAGGAAGTGGATTCTTATGCACGCCCTCAGTCCCCAAGTTCAACTCTCCTGACTCGATCTTTTCATTGAAGATTTACTTGAGTCGATGGCACTCGCTGGTGGGATGATTGACGAATCTATGAAAATGACAATACTTGGGATCAGTCATTTCTTGTGATGTAGGCTCTCTCCATACAAGAGGTAACTTGACAGCACCATCTTGAATCCATGCTTCCAGGAGCTCTATCACTTCATCCATGGTACAAGGGAAATCAGGAACTTTAGGAAATTCCCTCGGTTGTCGTGGTGCTTTTGGTGCAGGAGCATTAGCTGGGACCCGTGCAGGAGCCTGAGATTGAGTTGGGGCCTCAGGAGTAGTCGCCTTCCTCTTAACACCTTCAGTGACATCATGAACTGAGGGAAGAGAGTTATATTGCTTGTTGACGAGTCGTTTGCTAGCACATGTCTCACCACGACTTTCTTCAACTTTTACAGGCATGGGTCTTTCTAGTAACGCAGGTGCAGTAGTGGCGGATCGTTTGGCAGACTTATGGAGCTTGGTGAAATTGTTAATATCCAGATTCTCCAATAAGGCCCGATATACTGGTATCATTCCATTGATGCAAAGCTCCACTAACTGCAACTCTGTCACGTTTGGATCATTGCAATCCACTGCACGAGTTCTGAACCTCGTCACATAATCATCTGGATGTTCATTGTTTCACTGATAAAGTCTTCCCAAATCGGAGAGAGTGAGTTGCTCAAACACGAAGAAGTACTTCTTGAGGAAATCATTAACCATCTGGCTCCAGCTGAGAATGCTGTCAGGAGCTAGATTATTATACCAAGTGTATGCCTTTCCCGTCAGGGATTTTGAGAATTCTTTGAGACATACGGTTTGGCTTCTTTCATGTATTCCCAATGATTCTAGGAAGCGAGATATATGTTCTCGAGCATTCCCAATACCATTATACATCGAGAATGAAGGTGTGACATATCCTTCAGGAAGAGATTCACGTTGAATTTCAATTGGATATGGAGGTTGATGACGATGAAACAAATCTGAATTTTCCACGTTGTGAGCTTGTAGGAGATTCTGTAAATCCTCACGAGTGACGAAGTTGTGTTGAAAACCCGTGCTTGGTCCACGTGTGGTGTGGACATGAGTATCTTGATCATCAGGGATCACGTGAACTTGAGAGGGACCCGCCCTGTTGAGATTGGCAAGGGGCTCTGCACGTGTTAACCCTAGGCTTGTTGGTGGCGTCAACTTCTCTGAGAGAGATCTCAAACACGTCAGCAACTCCAATTGGGTTTTCACCATATTGTTATGACTTAGGGCTAAATCTTGTTGGGTCTTCATGAGATCCGCTATGCTAGGTGAGCCTTCAGTACTCCTTGTTTCTCCAGTGTGGGGCCCAAAGAGAAAAGCTTCTGTGCGGCTTGAAAATGGAGTGTAAGGAGCTGGAGAGGTGGTAGTAGTGGTGGTCCCCATAATATGAGAGGGGGGGGGGACGTGATAGCAGAAGGTAGAGATATTGTGGACCCCACAACATGAAGTGGAACGTCCATGAAGGGTGAGAATGAGGTGGACCCCACATGAGTTGAGGGAGCCACAAAATTAGGGTTTTGGGATGTGATAGGGTTCACGTTTTGGATGGTGGGACCAGGAGAGGTGATGGCGCCACTAACCCTAGGATTTGTAGCCCCACTCATAACAGATGAGGTTGTGGGACCACTGGTGATACTTGGAGAATTTGTATTCTTTGAACTCTGCCTCCTAGTTTCAACCATATTTTCTTACAACCGAGATAATGACCTCCCACTGTGGTCGCCAAATGTTTTCGGTATAAAACAATAATGAGAATCTGAGGGGTAAAGTGTGAAGTGTGATGATGTAATATGAATGATATTCGAGAGGTCAAGATCGAATAAGACTCGCCTAAACCAAGAAATGTTCGTTCGAGTATTGCTTCAGTTACAAGAAGAGGAAATAAGGTTGGTTTCAGGGAGGGAAGCAGAGAAAGATGAGATCAGAGAATTGCTATGATTTCTGTGATGTTGTAATTAAAATTGCTAAAAGAATGGATATTCAGTTCTCACTAGATATGAATGCTGAATGAGAAGAGTTAATCAATTATCGATGAGATAGATTGATTATACTTGCACTGAATTGAACTGTTGAACTTGTCTGTTCTTGTTGTTGTGTTTCCAAACTGGTCGAGTGACCTATTTATAGCAATAGAATTCCAACTGATCTCGTAAGAAGTGGAAGAAGTGGAAGAGTGGGAGTGTGGAGTAAGTGGGACCAGTTGTTAAGAGTCTTGCGCCTAATATTAGGGAAGACTAACAACCCACTTTCTCATCCCCTGTCTTCAGCAACGTTCACACGACTTAGCTTTCTTTCCCGTTGAGTGATTGAGACGTTGCAATCACACGTGCCGTAGGCCGCCAAACCAAAACCCTAAAGAATATCCCCCCATGTAACTTACTTGATTCTCGTAAGATTTGTTAAGTGTTGAATATTTGTTAAGTCAAAGATGACTAGGTGCAAAGTCGTACCAATTACTGGTAAACTCAGGACTTTGCGTAAAAATAGAGATTAAACGATAAGATTGTGTATCTCTTTTAGGTTTGGTCTAAGGATTGAGCCGGGCAATCGCCATTTAAACCAATGAGAGAAGTCTAAGGATTGAGCTATGCAACCGCCATTTAGACTGAGAGGATTTCAGCAACTCTCTGTGGCAACAGTAAATACGACTTTCGATTTGCCATAAATATGAGAAATTGGCTTGTGGCATGTAATGCACCAATTCTCTGAGTAATGAAGACATATGAATGTCCAAAATAATATAAGTCATAGCCATGAGCCATGATTAAGAGTTATAGCACTGATTATAGAAGCAAGTCTATAATCAGGAAAAATAGACGAGTAATGCTAACACAGCGTACCCATCATAAAGAATGCATAAGCATTGCCAATCCAAGGCCTAAATATAGGACATGAATTATAATAATCTATGTTACATAGCATAATAATCCTATTAGGAAGTTAGATATAGGATGTAAAAGGATACACCATAACATTACGTTATTTTCAGATTTCTTGACAGCTTGCACGTCGTCCATTCTAAAAATCACCCAGGCCAGCCTATATTCGTTAAAATACCGAAATTTTAGTATGTTATAGGGAACTCACAGAGGAGAAACTTTTGTGAAGGAAGCACCCCCTAATTGTTCACGGATTGGGCTGTAAAAATCGTCCTTCAAGGCAATTCGTAATCTGCCAGATTTCCGAATTTGATTAGGAAACTAGAGTATTATGGACTCAATAAAGTCCATAATCATCTAGGACTTGGATCAGCGAGATGTTTTAGAGGGGAGGCTAGGGAAAGAGATGTTTTAGCTCTAGAAAGGCAAGGATAGCCGTGAGCAAGAGAATGACCATGGGCCTCCATGAGTACAAGCTAGGGATAGTCATGAGGCCTCCATAAATCAAGCGAGGGACATCCATAAGGCCCCCCATAAATTAGGCTAAGCATGGCCGTGAGGCCTCCAAGAACTAAGCAAGGGATGTTCGTGAGGCCCCCATAGGTTAAGGCAAGGGATGGGCGCGAGCCCCCAAGAGTTTAAGCTAGGGCATGGCCGCGGGCCTCCAAAGATTAAGGCGGGAGATGGACGTGGGCATCCAAGATTTATGGCAGGGATGAACGTGGGCATCCAAGAGTTAAGGCGAGGCACTGCATAGGGCCTCCAAGAGTTTGGCCAAGGCACTGCTTTGGGCCTCCAAGAGTTTGGCTAAGCTAATGTCGTGGGGCTCCAAGGGTTTAGCTAGGGCATGGACGTGGGCTGCCCTAGGATGTGGCGTGAACAAGACCAAGGCTAGGAGGGAGATATTCTAGCTCGAGGAAAGCGTGGGATTAGCTTAGGGCCAAAATATGATTGGGCTCATCTATGGACTCGAGCTAGGCAAGCCAAAAGACGAGATATTTTATGCTAAAGCGCGTGCACATGCATAGGCGCATGCATAGATATTTTTACGTGTAGGCTAGGGATATGGACCATGCTACTAGGCTAGGGTCGTGAGATATCAAAATATGGCTAATGGTAACCAAATATCTTATCCCTATTGTAAAATAAATTCATGCCTTATCTCGAGCTATTCCAGGATGCCAGAAACTGATGCAAAATTACTCCTGCGTCCTCCTCGCCAAAAACCACCATCAACACCAGTTTCTGACGAAACTTTTTTCTCTTTAACAAATATAGTTTCTGACGAAACTTATTTGTTCTTCACCTTTTTCTCCGCATTTACATTCTTGAACAAGAAAAAGAAGATTCAAATATGATCCAGTTTGAAGATTATGAGGACTTAGAGGAACCAGAAGTTGAGGCTAGTCTTATTGGCACTCTGATAATGCCTACCAAACTAACTGCAAAGCAAGTGAAAAGACATCTGAATATTACATGGCCATTTATCCCAGCTGAAGAAGTTACTGTGATTGAAATAGAAAAAAACGTCATGGTTTTTACGTTCCAAAAATGAAGTGTGTTGAAGAAGATCTTTCAGGAGAGACCGTGGTTCATTGATGGAAACTTGGTGATTTTACACTTATATGATCCAACTTTCATGTATAATGAGCTCGATTGGGAACATCACGAGTTCTGGATTTGGCTAAGATATCTATTACCAGAGCACTTCAACCGCAAAGATGTGACAAAAATGGGCGCACTAATGGGAGAAGTCACTGCTATCGATCCACCTAATGGTTTTCCTGAGGCGGGTGATTGTTTCAAAGTTTGTGTCAAGATTAATCTGTCACATCCATCTATAAGAGGAGCTATGGCAAAAACAACGACAAAAACTACGAAATGGTACAGATACTACTATGAAAAGCAACCGCATAGGATTTGTAGAACATGTTATGTAGTCATACCACATAGTGCTGCTTAGTACAAGAAGAATTTTGAGCTAATAGAGGAAATACACAAAGAACCCAGGCAATTTGGCGACATGCAAGTTGCTAAACCTAAACAAATTCATATCACACCAATGCATAAGCCAAAGAAACCAGCTGTGAAGTATACCCCGTTTGATCCTAAGGATGGAATAAAACTAGCTGAACTTGGTCACAATGAAGAAGAAGATGCTACAATGGAAGAGAATGTCAGTCCTACTAGACTATGTAAACGTTCTAGAACCACCAACAAACCACCCAATGAGACTGCACTGAATTATGGTAGACCTCAAGAACTCAAGCCAATGAATACATCCACAGATATGAACCAAGTTTTTGGAGGGATTGGAACTATAAGCAGTGCAAGGGGAGAACAGGTAACAAAACTTTTATATTTGAACAAAAACTACAAAATTTTAATTTCTCTGAATTACATTGGTTTGCTGCACAGTTTTATATATTGTGCCATCCCGGTTTTTCGGAGCCTCCAGCGGACCCGGATTCGGCCTTTTTGGACCGAATCCGACCCGCCTGGCAAGCCGAAACTCCGGACGGCCACTCGTGTGGGTCCAGAAAAGTTCCAAAACATTTAAGGAAAATATAATTTTGTCTTAACAACGAAAATTAATATATTTGAAATTACAATACTGTAAAAATAAATTACATAACCAGAAGTACAAACTACAAAACAAACCAACAATTCGATTTAATTCAAAACACGCAACGCCCATATCCCCATGATACATAATATTTCTTTTATTAGCTAGTCTGGCTTCAATCTCTGTGGAAGGGAGGAAAGAAAGGGGTGAGCAAACCACGGCTCAGTAGGAAGTTTCCAAAAATATTAAGTGCGCCGAAATAAATCATGCAACGGATAAAGATAATAAAACCATATACGCAAATCAGATTCATTTTGTAAAAGTACTTGCACCATTTTCAAACCATGCAACAAATGTATATATTTCAAAACTATTAAGTTAAATATTTCTCAATAATTACTTACTCCAATTTATACTCAAAATCAACCTTCCACAATCAAACCTTAAACAATCAACCATTCAACCTTTATTTCTAGGTCTTAATCTACTTATCAGGGTTATTCCGGATACCAACCACTGTTCCTCGAATAGTCTTCCCAGGGTAGCCACCATAGGTGGGATGCCATAAATGGCCTGACGATTCCACAACAAATATTCTTTCCTTTACTTTTCTTTTCTTTCCTTTTCTTTTCTTTTCTTTTCTCAACAAAAACTTAATAATAATATTACCGCTCATAAATATATTTAAACTTCTATGTACATTTAAATCCAATAAAATGCATTAATAAGAACCATGTGATAATCAACCAATAGACAAAATTATGTTTTAACTCTTAAATCAAATATTAGTAGAATCACTTCTTTTAAATTAATATATAAACAACTCAAATGCAAATCACTATTAATCTATCAATATTTATGAAAATACAAACATCATGATTATTAATATAAAAATCAAGAAAATAATTAAACTAATGCAAAAATAGGTTTTGTTTGTAATTAGGTAAAAAACCCCTACCTCAAAATAGCTTTCAAAAATCCTTATGCAAGTACAACACCTTTTCCAATAATTCCATAAATCATATGCTTTTGTTTTTGTATAGATAAATCCAAGAGAAGAAGGAGAACAATTATTGTAAAGTAATGATTCTTTTGATTTTGTTGTTTTGTGAAAGAAAAGGGAAGAAGAGTGATGGAAGAGACGGCTAGAGAAAAGAGTAGGTTTTATTTTTTTTGGGTTTTAGAAAAATGACATAAATATATGTATATATATTAATGATCATGAAAATAAATGTAGGAGAGATAAATGAAATCTGGTAACAAAAATTCTAAATGGACCGCTCAATAAACTCCCCAAAAACCGTTTTGCACACGTGGCAGAGATTTAGAAAGGCATGTTTTTTCGTCCGTCGGATTGAATCCTGTAAAATACCCTTTTCTCCTCCTCTCCTGTTTCCCCATCACATCTTCTTTCGCATCTTCTTATTCTGTTTATCATTGATGATGTTGTTGGTCTAATTTAAGTGAAAGTGAACTAAATCAATGATAATCAATTTGGTGGAAATTAAACAACTAAAAATTTGGTGTATTAGTGAAAAAGAAGGGGTACCGAAATACTACCAACTTTTCGTTTTGGCTCGTGAGTCTTATGGTAAAGAGTTTGGACGATCTCAAAAATCAATATCCAAACCTCTAACCGGAGTAATCTCGACAGTTAGGTAATAACGTACTACTTGGTGCTTTAATTATAAATCAGAGTTATAATGCGGAAAGTAAAAGCACACAAGACACCAAACGTTTTTTTAACGAGGAAACTGCCTTGCAGAAAAACCTCGGGACCTCGTCCAGTTTGAACACCGCCCAGTACAAACTGACTACAAACACTAGCCTACTATAAGACTTCGGTCTGGGATGTAGCAGAGACCAACTCAAGCCCTCCAAGCGAATTGGCTACTGTCGCCTTCCTTACGTCTCTGGATCCCCCACAGATCGTCACGCACTTGATTCCCCTAGCTGACGTCCTTTACAGGCCTAGGAGTTACTTTGACCGATGCCAAAGGCTTTTGTCAGCAATACTGGGTTTTAATCCAAAACTGTTGACTTATGGTGTAACTGTCCTCTATCAGTTTACCATAAATAAGATGACTTCCTTCGGATTGTCAAATCCAGGTCATACGGAAGTCTACTTAACAAATCAGGGCTGACATGCACCTTGCAACGCCCAATCTGTATCTACCTCAGTTATAGATGAAGAACCACTAGGGAACTTGTATAACTGGAGCCAACTAGGTCTTACAACACCGAGTGCAGCCGTGCGTTGCTACCTTTCCAACCTTTACGTAACTTAACTAGTTCTTGAATAGCCGTATAGCAGAAGAGACGGACTTTAGAATAGACAAGAACTAAGATAGGTTACTAAGGTTACAGGTGATTCTGATCAACCGCTGAGGGATCGATCTACCTGTGCTTCCCAACTCTCAAAGGAAGTCTTTATAGTCGTAGGGAGTTCCCAGAGGAGCTGCAACCTATAGAGGATGACTATACCACAACAAGCCTTCACCGAAGTGAAAAGAGTTTACGCTACTCTCCCTGAGGATCTTCACGTATGCTTGATGCTTGCGGTATTTGTCCTTAGACACCTCTATTTATAGCACTCAATAAGATAGGTTGCTTTGGAATTAAGCAATCCATTACTTGTCCCACAAGTTAAGGAAACCCTAAACTTGCCAACCAAGTAATACAGATTAATCTCAATTGAAATTCCTTTTTAGATTTATCTGCCAAGTGTTTTGTTGGCTCTAAAACACTTCAAGATAGGAATCCAACAGACCAGAGATAATCTTATCTTATTGACTCATTGAGGATCGTTAGATGGAACACAAAAGGTATTTATGTTTTACACAAGTCCATCTAAGAGATAAAGGAGTTGGAATTTGACTCAAAGTGAAAATCTAGAAGATATTCACGCAATTTGACTTTCCAGAAACTTCTCTGCGTCAGGTACACGTACAGGTTCGTGTACTAATGCGACACAGGAGATTTCTGGACCAGGTACGCGAAACCGGTTCGGGTACCGTCCAAGTCAAATTTTGGTCAAACTCTGAATCCGCTGGAAGAACTGGGCTGAGCCAGAACTTAGACATGAGAATGTCCTCAGCTATGATCCATGGACTCTTTGCTCAAGAGTACTCCTTAGATTCATCCATATCCAACATAACAGTTTGCAAGCAAACTATTGAAATGGTCATATGGCGTCGAATCTATCTCATATGTTCTTGATTCACAGTATTCGTGGGATCAAACACTGGTCATGACATAAAGCCATGTTACACAAGAACACGATCTCAATCGCTACATTACTACTAAAGTAGTCGACTATATT
>JAJJMA010217465.1:0-10863 GCA_023529015.1 Papaver nudicaule | reverse complement strand
CGGAAAATCAAGGTCTCTTACCATACTTGACTGGAGCAAAGTCAGTATGGGACGCGCTACGCACTCGACGCTGGAACGCGCGGAAACTCGTCTATTACCATACTTGACTGGGGCAAAGTCAGTATGGGACGCGCTACGCACTCGATGCTGGAACGCGCGGAAACTCGTCTCTTACCATACTTGACTGGAGCAAAGTCAGTATGGGACGCGCTACGCACTCGATGCTGGAATGCACAGAAAATCAAGGTCTATTACCATACTTGGCTGGAGCAAAGTCAGTATTGGTCCGCATGAACGAAATAAAAGACTAAGTATGATTTTGGCTTATGATGAGTAACAGGGGCAAGTATGTATACATACTTTGTTTTGAATATATGTTACCCATCATAACCCAAAATCTCAGAAGGAGCCATGGCATCGCGACACAAGCAAAAGCTGAAGACAAAAGGACCCAACCCCAATGAACTGCCCGCATAGGAGGACGATGTCGCACTACGCACCATCCCACGATCGGAGCCTGCACTGCTGGGAGATTCTTCTTATGGATCGTTCTTTCAACAATTCTTAAGAAGAGGAGCAAACTGTAATAGCATAATTGTCACCGTACACGTGGCGCGAGATTAAAACTGAAGCAACTTAACAAGCTACAACGAGTCGCATGATACTAGCTCTAAGAATGCTTAGCTTTGAAGCTAAGGACTAAATTGTAAATAACCCACAACTACTTCCCTATAAAAAGAAAGCTTGATCGGTTTAGAGGGGAGGCGGAAAAATCAAAGAAAAGGAGGCCCAAACACTCACTTATTTTCCATCACGCACAGAGCTTGAGACTTCATCAATGGAGCTCAACTCTTTGTAACGAAATCTCTATCAAATCATCAATAAACTTACATTCTTACCCGTGGATGTAAAGCATCTATGATGCCGAACCACGTAAATCAAATGTGTTCATTTACGTTTCCATTTGCTTATGATTCGATCTTTATTCATCATTTGACATACTTAAATCATTGGTTGTTGAGAACATCGATTTTGCTCTCACAACCTCCTTATCGTCATCATTCTCCTCTGGAATGATTAAAACTGCTCAACTGCGATTGGACTAAAGAGAATCGATCTCGAAATTAGTGCGTGAATGGTTTGTTAAACTTTCACATCGATGTATAGGCCCTCGTGTATATAGACATAAATCGTACAGTTTTTTTTTTTTTTTTTTTTTTTTTTTTTTGATCAGTAAATTAAATCGTACAGTTAGTAACCTTGAAAATTGATACATAGGCCCTCGCCCCTCGTGCATATAAAATGATGTTTATCGTACAAATGATAGTGATTTATATCGATTTTACTAAAGACAATACTAATAGTAATCAATCTACAACCACTTGATCACATCTCTATCAACGGCTGTGCTGTGTCCATGTGTCAAGTCCGTATTCTTATCCTTACTAGCTGTTCTGCTCTTGACAGCCTGTCTTGACAGCGCACCGTTTATTTTCTGTTTTCTGTTTTCTTTATATTTGTTTTCTGTTGCTTTTGTAGGTTAAGACTTAAGTTCTGTAATTGTTTTGTTTCTCTCTGTAATGAAATCCCCTTTACCATTTCCAGTCCATTTCATTTCAAATTCATGAATCAATACCTTGATTGATTCTATCAAATACCACCTATATATATGTTTCGAGAGATGTTCATATTTTTCTAAACCTATTTCTCTACCTTGAACCTTCCTTCAACAAAATCGATATCTAAACTTAAGAAAACTATTTCAAGACAATAATGTTATGAATCATATCTTGATGGACCCTAAAATCACTGAACCTGACCTTCATTTTTTTCCTTCCAAGGGTAATAAGTGATGGCCATACCATTCTACTTGCAAAATACTACTACTACAAATTATTGGTTTTCCTCATCGGCAAAGACCGAAATTTTATTGAAGAATCTTACTGCAAGTAAATACTAGCCCAAGAACAAACCAAGCTGATCAAAGAAACAGTCCCATCACCCAGCAATATACACACCAAGAACCTTTAAAAATTACACAAAGAGCTGTCCCCACTTGGCGAGCGAAATTCCTTCCAATGCATCCGATTTCATCACCGAACGACTTTGAGATTTTAGTACTGCATAAAACTCGAGAGGACCTTTGCTAAATGAGAAAAATGTGCGCTCCTTTATTCGCCATATTTCATAGTGAGCAACTTAGGATCGTTGGGTTGGGATTTTTCACATGGGGAAAAAAAAAATATTGTCCCTGATTTTGTTAAAGAAAACCGTGGGAAGTGCAAAAGCAAAATTGAGAACGAAATTTTAACCACATTTAGAAGACTTTGAGGGTGGGTATGAGTGTGACACCATATGATATATCCCAATCAAACTATTTTCTTGTTTTTTACCTTTGAAGACTTCAAGGTTTGGTTTTACATAGCAGTTCGAAATCATGAATCTTCTCTTTTATACATGAACAAAAAAGTGTAGCATCTCTTGTTCATTTCTTAAGAACAAATAATTTGGTTAATGATATCCACAACTTATTCTATAGGTTACGTACAAATCATTGGATGTTGCAATGCCATCAAAAACTATTCCACAATATGGGTTTTATCTCTCTTTGTATATGAAACAAATAAAGCATGCCTTGGTGAAAAAATCTTTGCTATTTTAGGGGCGAGTCGAAATTCAAGGGGGCAAAAACTAAAGACCGAAATAGTGTTAGGGTGAAGTAATCTCAAAAACTTCACATCCATCATAATTAGAATTAGAGATTGTAATTAGGATTAGCAAATTAAATTATTGCTATAAAAAATATTAGATTATTAATTAGTCAATTATAATGAGATTAGATAGTTGGCCATTATAAGAGCATTTCCTATGGGTAGTGTCACTCCTTCAAAATGAAAGAGAGACTACCAATTAGACCAAATTTGGTCCTACTATGGTTCACTACCAACTCACTTTGGCTCCAACACTTTCAACCTCTCGTTCATATGAAAGAGTGGTTGGTAGTGAACACTACCAAAAGAGAACAAAAAAAGGGCACTTGGAGTGCCGTGGAAATAGGGAAAACAAGAAAAAGGGTTGTCCAAGTGTCGTGGAAAAGAAAGAAAGAAAAAGGGCACTTGGAGTGCCGTGGAAATATGGAAAACAAAAAAAAGGCACTTCAAGTGCCGTGTAAAGAGAAAAAATGAAAAAAAAAGGCACTCCAAGTGCTGTGTAAAGAGAAATAATGAAAAAAAAAGGGCACTCCAAGTGCCATGTAGTCCTTCTTCTCACTTTACCACAGTGGACTTTCCTCCTTCATATTGGTAGTCTCTCCTTCAAAATGAAAGAGATAGTCTCATTTGGACACTACCCATAGGAAATGCTCTAACCACCACCACCTCCAATTCCACCACCACCACCGCCTCCAATTCCACCACCGCCACCACCATTTGTATTTGTGTTTTCAAAAATGTTCAAACATGATTCTTAAAGATCAAAACAATGATGGGAATACGTATTTGAATGTTAAATTCGTCGAAAATCAACTCAATCCAATTGCTTCAGTCCCAGAATCGTCAAAGAAATTACACAAAACTATGACGATTTCGTGTATCGTCAAGGTAATGGGAGAGTCCTTTACGACTCTGAGTGTAAATACTGTACATAGAGTTGAACAATCGTCTAGTTTTGCCAGTACCGTGACGATTTTATCTCTTAGAAACAAGTAAAATCGTTATCGTTTTGGTTAAAATCCATGAAGAGTAACTTTGGTTACCAAAAATCATCATACTATGTGAACAAACCCGTGACGATTTTAGCTCTTAGAAAAATCACCCCTCTGCCTCAAAAACAAGTTAAATCATAATGGTTGTTGCATAACTTGCATGACGAATAAATTTTATTATGCAGAAAATCGTTATGATATACAACATGACCATGACGAGTCTGACTTTATTAACCAGTGTTTCAAACATGTTTTCAGAGTCGTCGTGGTTTCAACATAAACCATGACGAATTTTGGAATTTTGAGTTACCAAACAATTAAGACATGTAAACTAACATAAATCAATCAAACAAAGTGTTAGGGCATTGTGGTCAAAACCACTAGCGTTGGTATGTCAAGATGGTTGTCAGTTTTAGGTGTCAAAACACAATCTTGATTTAGCCTACTAGAGCTTAGATTTTGGAATTGGGATATAGACAAAGTAGTAGAGACCTTGAAGACGAAGACTGTGAAGACAAAGAAGACATCAATTATTCTTCATCGATAAAAGGTTAGTAGGAGTTAAGACTTTTATGGAAATTCTGCTATTCTACTTATTTTATCTTTCGAAATAGTCGGCTACTTTAGTAGAGATACTAATAGCGATTGAGATCGTATTCTTGTCTACATAACCATGTGTTATGTTAGTATTGTTCCCACGAATACTAAGGTTACAAGATGCGTGAGATAGATTCGATACCATTTTCCATAGCAATGGTTTTCTTGCAAATCACATGTAGCATATGGTTGAATGTAAAGGAATACTCTTGAGCAAGAGTCCAGTGGATTATAGCCGAGGGCGTAATAACACGTCTAAGTTTTGGCCCAGCCCAGAACTTTCAGCGGATCCAGCTAAACCCTAATTCTGAACAACGGCGGTTCACGAACCGGTTCATGAACAGTGACTCCGTATTTCACTCTTGAGTTCCAAAACATCAATTTGTACACGTACATGTACGTGAACCACAGATTCGATGAATTTGGCCGGAATTCAGAAGGACGGTTCCCGGACCGTCCACGTGGATATTCTTCTGGAATATCACGCGGGTTAAACCTCTGACTCATTTATCTCTTAGTTGGACTTGGTTATCACGAAAATATCTTCTGTGGTTCATCTAACGATTCTCAATGTGTCAATAAGATAAAGATTATCTCTCTGTTGGATATCAATCTTGAAGTGTTTGTGAGCTAACAAAACACTTGGCAGATAAATGATAAAGATTTCCAATTGAGATAATTCTAGGTTTCTTTGTGTGCAAGTCAAGTAACGAGTTCGTTTTACACGAGCACTTGCTAAACTTGTGGAACAAGTAACTAGTTGCTTTATTCCTAAGAACCTATCTTATTGAGTGCTATAAATAGAGGGTTTCAGAACGAAAACCACTAGCATCAAGCATACGTGAAGTTTCTCTGTGGAATTGATCGTAAACTCTTTTCACTTAGGTGAAAGATTGTTGTGGTATAGTCATCCTCTATTAGGTAGCAGTTCCTCTGTGGGATTTACCTAACGACTATAAATACTTCTCTTCAGAGTTGGGAAGCACAGGTAGGAGATTGAGACCTTAGTGGTTGAAATAGGATTAACCTGTAACCTTGGTTGCCTGATTACGTTCTTGTCTATTCCATAGTCTGTCTCTTCTGCTATACAGCTATTCAAGAACTGATACGCAACTACAGGGTTTAAAGGAAGCAACGCAAGGCTGCACGACGTGTTGTAAGACCTAGTTAGCTCCAATTGTATATGTTTCTTAAGTGATTCTTTTTACAATTGAAGTAGAGACAAGTTTGGCATTGATTACTAGGTTTTCAGCGTAAGCCCAATCTTGTAAGTAGATTTCCGTATGACCTGGAGAAATCCGAAGGAAGTCGCTTTACGTATGTCAAACTGATAGAGGACAATTCAAACATACAGTTGATAATTGAGGTTGCAAAGCCGGAATTATTAACACAAGCCTTTAACAGCGGTTAAAGCAACTCCTATGCCTGTAAAGGATGTTAGAGCATTGCTCGGTTGAACCAACTGATATTGCTATCTCAAGTCAGTTGTCAAGTTTAGATGACAAAAACACAATCCTTGATAAGTTTACTCTATAACTCGGACTAGGATAGTTTTAGGTAATCGAGACGAAGACCATTGAAGATGAAGACCGGAGCTTACTACTTGATAAATCATAACGTCCTCACTAAAGGTTAGAAAGGTTTTCCTTTCCATGTTTTGTATTTGCCATTCTATCATATCAATAGTCTATGATGTTGTTTATATGATCTGAAGGTTTATAAGTGGAATATACCCTTTCGCATTAGTCACATCCGTGATCATATGCCTAAGGAGAGTAACTTGAGTTGTCTGATGAAATGACCTCAACAGTCTACGCGTTCATGAACGCGTACACATGTTGCACAAGGCATTCCTGAGAAGGAGCGTTTATATATGAACGTGTACATGTACACGTTCATACGAGTTCACTGTTTCTCCTCAAAATACCTGCTTTATGTATGCGTTCATGAACGCGTTCATCTAAGCCATAAAAAACTTCCATTGAAGTTTTCGGTTGGGTATGTTTAGTTTTCAAACTTAGACATTACTTGGCCCATGGAATTCAACTACTTAATCCACGCAATGTTCAACTAGCTTGAACCTAAATTGCCATCCTTCTATCAAGGTGAGTCTTCCTATGACCATTGGTCTTAACCAAAGGTTAGTAGAAGATTGAGACTGGGTATTCAGGCTATGGACTTTTAAGATCCGGAACTTGCTTGAGCCCTACTCAAGGTTGCTTAACTTTTAAGCAAAGCCTCCCTTGATGATCACTATAAATAGATGACCTTCTTCAAGATACAATTCCAATCCTCTACACATCTGTGTATCCTTGCATAAAGGTTGGTCGTCATCTCGAAGTCTTTTTCTTGGACTAAGACTATTGAAAGACTTCACTTGAGGATCGTGAAGCACAGGTCGAAAGTTAAATTCATGATCCTGTATCTTGGGTCGATTGAATTATTTCAATCTTATCACGACCAAGATTTGATAGAAACTCGTAAGGTAGATCTTGTATCGTAAACCCTAGAAGTTCTGTAACGCATATTCACGAACTAGGTTTAATACTAAGTTCGTTAAGCGTTAGGAGGTAAAATTGTTTAGGCTAAATCAATAACCTTGACTCTAATTCTAAAGGAAATCACAATGTATTCTCGTTTAATCACTTGGATACTTTTAGGCGTCCTGTTAGAGGCAGGGTAGCGCTAGTCTTCATGAAGGGAAGTGGAGCAACTCCTAGGCCTGTAAAGGACGTCAGCTAGGGGAATCAAGTACGTAGGTTTCCGCAGGAGCCAGAGACGTAGGAGCACATTGGTAGCTTGATTGCTTGTAGGGTTAATTCAGTCTCGATACATTCCAGTCCGAAGTCTGAGAGTAGGCTAGCGTCTGTATTCGCTTAATACTAAGGGTGTTCAAACTGGACGAGGTCCCGGGGTTTTTCTGCTGGTTTGCAGTTTCCTCCTTAACAAAATTCTGGTGTCTTGCATTACTTTTCCCTTCCGCATTATATTGTCTCTGATCTATATAATCGAAGTAATTGCAAGTTTGTTGATTCATAACCTTTGAGTGAATCCATATCTCTTGAGATCTACGAGAACACGTTCTTGTTAGGGTTCTGTTCTCTGAACTATACTCAGGTTGTTGTTTGAATATTGATTTGTGAGATCGTTCAAACAACCATAATCAGCTAGGTTCACAAATTCAAAAGTTGGTGGTGTATCTCGGTATCCCCTCCTTTTCAAAGGACGTCAGCTGGGGGAATCAAGTGCGTGACGATCTGTGGGGGATCTAGAGACGTAAGGAGTGCGACAATAGCCAATTCGCTTGGAGGGCTAGAGTTGGTCTCTGCTACATCCCAGACCGAAGTCTTATAGTAGGATAGTGTTTGTAAACAGTTTGTACTGTGCGGTGTTCAATCTGGACGAGGTCCCGAGGTTTTTCTACAGGTTGTAGTTTCCTCGTTAAAAAAATCTCTGGTGTCTTGTGTGCTTTACTTTCCGCATTATATTATATGATTATATAATTAAAGCAAACACAAGAAGTACCTTATTGTTAACCTGATTGTTGTCCCCAATCCATCCAACGGATTTACCAAGACTTTGTCTTGCGTCAGACTGATTACTTGTGATCCAAACTCAGGTTATACAGATTTGGATATTGATTTTTGAGATCGTCAAGATCTGACCATAAGTCTCACGATCCCAAACGAAAAGTTGGTAGTATTTCGGTACCCCTGTTTTTCAATTGGTATCAGAGCCGGTAAACACATTAAAGGCGTAACTGTCTGTGTTTATCGAGGTTCGTGACTATGGATCCGAGTACTAACTGTCTCTGGTGTCTTTCATTCTATCAGATGATTCTGATTCTGATCTTGAAAGAGATGCAGCTAAGGAAAGTAGTGGGCTCATTAGGTTCATGAAATTTCAGGCTTCTGAAATCTCACGACTGAAGGCCAAAGTAAATTCCCTTTTGGATAAAGTCGTTGAACAAGAATCTTTGGTTATGTCCCTAACTACAGAGATCTCACTACTAAAGAGGAAAGGTCATTCATCTGACTCAACACTGAAAAGTGATAATCCTCAGAACCCCACCAGTTTAGAGACTGAAAAGTCTGAACTTGTGATTGCTCATGAAAAAATAGAAGAGTTAATGGGAGAAATTGATCTGCTCAAATCAATCTCTGAAAAACCAAAGAAAGTCAGTCAGAAAAGACATGAGAAATCATGTAGTTTCTGTAAAAGAAAAGGACACCTTCAGACTGAATGCAATAGCCAAAAGAGGACAAAACGAGTTGCCCAACTCTAGCACACATTAAATCTTGTTCTAAAAATGTGTCTGAACTCTCTAAGACATATTCGGGGACAAGGAATAAGGCAATTGAGAGAATATCCTCACCTATGATTGAAATCCATAGTAGAGCTATTCCATACTCTAGAAGGAAAAAACCTCAAAATTGGTGGAACCAAATGCAGTCTCCATCTATGACCACTAGAAGGTGGATTCCTAAGAGAGGAAACTCTGAGAGCAATCAACCTCGACCCTTCAAAGACCTGATCAACCTAGATGATATGAACAAGATGTTATCAGGGTATGCCCTGCTCAACAAAAACCTGATTAAACAGGTCAGTGGAGCTAGGAAATTATCTAGAGGATCATCAAATACAGAGTCATATCTTGATGATAGTAACTTCTATGATAACTTTGGAGAGAGACAATCGAGGAGATCTAGACGAAAGTTTAGATCAGGTGAGTATCACGATACTCACCACAACACTCAAAATTGAGTGTTGAAAACAATTTCCTTATCTTAATACTGGAAGATGAGGAATTATTAAATCAGGGATAAAAACCCTGATGATGACCAGTACCACTCAGAGTAGGCACCTGGGTGATCAAAGATGGTTAAGTCAAAAACCATGTTGAGAGACGTATAAAAACACTAAGCCCATGTAAACTGGGCTGACGGGTTCAAAAAATTTATCCATACGGTTCACGAACCGTCAGAAGTGGTTTTCTGGCCAATGATATCAAGATATTGAAACAATTATAGATCATCTCCATAGGAGATAAAAGAATTATCTTAATAACCTGCAACATACATTCATAATAGATTCAGAAATATTAAATCAAATGTTGCATTCGAAAGTGGCGTAATATTTATAATTTTCGATTTTTCTGATTTTTAATTTCTGAAAATAAACTGAATCGAAACTTACGCAATATATTATTATTACTTTTCGAAACAGATATTAACAAACAAACCAAATAAATAAATAAAACTCTACTAATAATTTTTATTTTGTTTCATAATAGTTTCGAAACATAGGAAGGTTTTATAGGAAACCCAAAACTCTAGACATGTCATATAATGACTACTCAGTACTGGTTGAAGGTTCTTGAGAACTGCATTCTAGAAGTTTCTTGAAAGCTTCATCAGGGTTTCTATGTTTTCACATGTACGATTGAGACGCAACCTCATCAACTCAAGTTCCCTAGTATTTCAGATCAACTTGTTCCTTAATCACTTTGTAATGACCAAAAATATCAACTACAATTTGTGGAAACCATTGCAACTATATCGTTCACATCTTCGGCAAGTTTGATATGACACGAATTGACTACATATTCTTCAAACCCTTCAGGAGAAGGAGGAGCGTCAGCAGTATTTCCTTCCATGGCAATAGATATTTCGAAAACAGGCTTTTTCTCTTTTGAAGAAGTCAGGGAAGAGATATTAGCACAAGAAGTGATTTCGAAATTGGTCTAACTTGATCACTATAAATAGAGAACAAGATTCGAACCTTGCCAAACTATGTATCTCAATATTTTAGGTATATTTCCAAAATATGGTTCGGAACATATTATGGAAATCCATAATTACCAAAAACGTGCTAATTTCGAAATCAAATTTTAGGAAATAATGAATATTATAAAGTATCCTACCTTTTAAAAATATTTAGATTTCGAAACTGAAATATAATTTTTTGGCTTACTAATGGAACATTTTTATTTGTTAGCAACATTAATCATCTTTCTATAAAATTCGCATTAACCGGACTGGTATATTAATATTTTTGCAAATTATAAATGATTATTCATTTGATAGAGAGTAGAGGACAATCGCGATTTAACAATGTTAATGAGATATAATGCTTTTAACAGATAGAGAAAAAAAATATTTTCTAACTACTGATGATACAACATTATCTACATAGTTATGCATGAATCCTCTTAATACCTAAATATTGCAAGGATGTGCAAGTTTATGATAGGCTAATGCGCAGTTGCGCATTTTTCATCAGTAGTGGTTCCAGAATCTACCATAATAATTTCATTTTCAGAAGGCAGACTTTCCTTTATCACACTTTTCTTGTTTCGAGACAATTGTTTCGAATTTTCGAAAATCTTATGTGACGTAGGATGCTGACCAGTCATCTCAGAGTTGCATTGAATATAACATGTACAGAAGTGATCTGTTGAGATTTTAGTTTGAGGCCAAACAGGGTATATCACATACTGATATGGCAAGTAGTGACGTGTAGCACAACAATTAATACTTTGAAAATTAGAAAGCTCGTTTCTT
>JAJJMA010217461.1:0-10321 GCA_023529015.1 Papaver nudicaule | reverse complement strand
GTACCTGCTGGACCTGACTGATGTGCAAGGCCGTGAGATTACCCGTCTTGATGCGGATATTCAGACTTTACAACAAGAAAAAGGTGATCTCTCTAAGGATGTGAAGGAGTTGGAGAAGCGTCTTGAAAGTGTTGCTAAGGAGCGGGATGGTTACGCGCGAGAGTTGGAAGCTGAGAAAAAGCAAGTTTCGAAACTGAGCGCCGAGTTAAGTTTAAAGGAAAACGAGCTCCGCCTTTCACAAGGTGCTTGTGAAGAAAAAGATGGCCGGCTTGCATCCCTTGATGTGGAAATTTTGAAGCTCCGAGGGCATATTAACGGGGAAGCTAATCGAACGGCCTTGTTCAGCCGTCAACATGGTAGGTACCTGTTTAGGGATTTTGGCATGCGACCTTCCCACTACGGTAATGGCGAAAACGACCCCGATGCTTCCCTAGAGTCCGATAAAGGATTTGTCCCTTCCGCAGATGTTAAGGTGTTAGTGGCGCAACTGAAGGCTGCGAGGGAAAATGGTGATCTTAAGGAGATGGGAAGTGAAAGTGGCGAAGCTGACGGTGAGGATGAGAAGAATGGTGATGAACTGTTGGTTAAGAATCCGAGTAAGGACAAGGGTGAAACAATCGAGGGGAATGATAATGTAAATGTTCCTGGCCGATCTGCTGGTACTCCGAGGGTTACTGCTTCACCAATAAGGGATAGCGATGACCCGAAGGCTTCGGTTTCTCAGGCTGGTCCAGATGTTGTTGCTGGGGAAGATGCTGCCACCTAGGAAATTGTTGAGACTGTTTAAGTAGATATACCTTACCCCTGTTTCCCTTATTTCTTTATGTTTGAGTGTGACTTGCTGTAATTTGTTGCTTTTGAATTTTTTCTTTCAAAGTGTGTTTTTATCTGCCATTGCTTTTCTATACTGGATGTTATGGTTACTTGAGGTGCAACTTCGGGGCTTACTTCGATGTAGGAGATAGTGAACCAAGCTAGTGGGGGCGTACGGATCACCCTTCCCAAAGGCTTTAAGTTACTTGCACTGGTTTCAAGCAAAACACTGGCTATTGGTAGCATGGGCATCCGCTTAGCCTTAGCACATTAGGTAGGTACCGAAGATATTTGCTCATCTTCCTAGAGGGCATGGTGGCGCCCTGATAACCTTTAGCCTAAGTAAATGTAAGAGCTGTAAAATGGATGCCTCGTTTCTCAATAAAAAAAGTAACACAATGGGGGAGTGTCGGTTAAGGCTGGAGCTTAGACATGGCACTTTTCTCTTATCGCGGCCTAAAGTTCGACCCATCCAAATCTTTAACAGACCCCCCCTGAGGCTTAGTTTTTTAGAGGGGTCCCTCGGCTGCGTACTTCGCTGCTTGTTTTGAGAGCGAAGCAGCTGCCTCGGTGTTCCATCTTCCTCTATAGGTAGATGTTAATCCCATTTATCGTCCCCTTGACGCCCGAGAACGTGAAGTCCTCGTTGTCATTTGGTAGTGGGCGCGAATGTATCATCAGCTTGTGTATCCTTGATTCAAGGCGCCCACCGCTAACGGGGTGTCTTGTGGGTAGAGGACCGTGCCATACAACTCGTAGGGCCCTTACGATTTATATGGTCATCGGCTCTGTGCCTGCTATTCGAGGTCTTTATGTTTGTTGGCGTTTTTTGCCTCGGCGTTACAGCCTTTTTGTTTGTTGGCGTTTTTTGCCTCGGCATTACAGCCTTTTTGTTTGTTGGCGTTTTTTGCCTCGGCGTTACAACCTTTGACCAGGTCATTCTTTTTGGAGTTTGATTCGGCGTGCTTGCCGTGTAAAATTTTCTTTTATTTCGAGGATACTCGATACATTTTTATGTATAATACTTCCTTGTATATTTTGCATTCCCTGTATTGCCAAGTCCCAGACCGTCTTTTTCGTCGATTAGCTTGTATGCTCCTTTTCCTGCCTTCTGCTTGATTTTATACGGTCCTTCCCAAACTGGCTCCAGTTTTCCTGCGTTTCCTTTTTGGTATGGCGGTATTTCTCGCAATACAAGTTCGCCAGGCTGAAACTCCCTTTCAATTACTTTTTTGTTGTACCCTCGGGCTGCCCCTTTCTGATAATTGATGATGTGTTGCCGAGCCTCCTCTCTTGCTTCTTCGAGGTCGTCCAATTTTGCGTATATTAAATCTGCGGAAAGGTTTTGCTCCCATGCTTTATATATGTCTGTTGGTATCATTATTTTCGTAGGCAATACTGCCTCGGTCCCGTATGTTAAGTGAAAAGGAGTCATTCCCGTTGCTCGTCTTTGGGAAGTTCGGAATTCCCAAAGTACGTTGTATAGATGTTCGCACCATTGCTTTTTGTGGGGCAGTACTCGTTTTTTCAAGTTGTCCCCTATTGTTTTTTTTGTCGCCTCTGCCTGACCATTACTTTGAGGATATATCGGTGTCGAGGTTCCTAGTCTTACATTGTATTGATTTAGCAGCTCTTTAACCTCGGCGCTAGGAATTCTTGGGCGTTGTCCGAGACTATTTCTGCAGGTACTCCGAATCGACAGAATATGTTCTCCCAGAAGAAGGTAAACACTTCTCGTCCTGTGTGATTCCTTAGAGCTTTTGCTTCGATCAATTTGGAGAAGTAGTCGGTTGCGACTATGATGTACCTTCTTTGTCCTGTTCCTGGAATGAATGGGCCGACGATGTCTACCCCCCATTTGGCGAAAGGCTATGGGCTCAGGACAGAATTCAAGTGTGTTGCTGGTGCATGGATTCGTTTAGCGAATCTTTGACATGGGTCGCATTTTTGAGAGATGTTTTTGGCGTTGGTATGCATGTATGGCCAATAATATCCCTGATCCTTGGTTCGTTGTGCGAGTGATCTTGCACCACTGTGGGTTCCTGCTTCTCCGCTATGCAGCTCTTTCATTAGTGCAATGCCATCTACTCGGTGTACACACCTTTACAGTGGTCCCAAGAATGATTGTCGATGTAGGACCCCGTCTATGAGTCGGTAATTAGCGGATCTAATGGTTACTTTGTGTGCTTCCAGTGATTGCTTGGTAATTCCCTGTTTTCCAAGTATTTCCTTATGGGTACCCTCCAGTCGTCGTACTCTTCTTGAATGGCCATCACCAGTTCCCCTTCTTCGGCTGCTATTGATGATTTCTTTATTCTTCTGATTTCAATGGAGATTATATTTTTATCTGTTACTTTGGAGGCAATGAATGCCAAAGCATCCGCATGCCTATTGTCCTTTCTACAGATGTGTCGAATTTTGAGATGCGGAATTTTCGACATGAGCCTTCTTGCTAATTTCTTATATTTGGATAGCGAATCATTGGATTGGTAACGTCCGTCCAGCTGTCGTACTACTAGTTGTGAGTCCGTTGTTATTCGTGCTTCCTGAATTTCCATGCTGATCATGCGTTTTAAAGTATGGATCATCGCTTCATATTCAGTCTCGTTGTTAGTTGCTTCGAACTCCAACCGAAGTGCGAACACGGTGCGTTCTCCTTCGGGTGAGGTGAAGACTATGCCTACTCCTCGGCCATCGCTGTTTACCGAACCGTCAATGAAAACTTCCCATCTTCGAGGATGGCACTGTTCTAGCAGGTCGTTAGGCCCTTCGTCATCTTCGACTCCCAAAATTGGCTCTTCCTCGTAGTCTTCTTCTATCGGAAACTCGGTTAGGAAGTCTGTGATGATCTGCGATTTTAATGTCGTTCTGATCTCATATTCCACATCATATTTTCCAATTTGAGCGTTCCATCTTGCAATTCTTCCTGCTGCTTGGAGGTTTTTCAGAATGGATTCGATTGGTGTTTTTGTTAGCACAATTACTTTGTGAGCCTGGAAGTAGGTCCGAAGCTTTTGCGTTGCTACTACTAGCGCGAGAATCAGTTGTTCCAACTTGGTGTAATTTTTCTCGGCTGGAAAAAGGGTTCTACTGATGTAATATACTGGCTTCTCTTCTTCTTTAGTTGTTACTAGCACTGCACTAATGGCGTCTTTATTTGCGGCTATGTATAGTTTCAAATTTTCATCTTTCTATGGGCGCTGCAGGGTCGGCAAGCTTGCTAAGTAGTTTTTGATCCCCTGAAAAGCGGCCTCCCTTTCGTCCGTCCACACGAATTGCTCTCCTTTTTTTAAGATGCTAAAAAAGTTTACATCGGTCCGAAGACCGCGCGATAAATCTGCTAAGAGCTGCCAATCTTCCGTTTAAAGCTTGCACATCTTTTATGGTTGTTGGCGATGGCATTTCTCGGATTGCTTGTACTTTTAGTGGGTCTGCTTTGATGCCTGTTTTTGTGACTATATATCCCAAGAATTTTCCAGAAGTCACCCCGAAGATGCATTTTTCTGGGTTGATCTTCTTGTTAATTTGTCGCATTTTTTCCAGTATTTCTCGCAGGTCTTTCACATGAGTGTCGGCTTTTTTGCTTTTGACTAGCATGTCGTCTACGTAAGCTTCGACGGTCTTTTTCAACCAAGGAAGAAAGATATTCTCCATAGCCTTCTGGTAAGTGGCACCGGCGTTCTTTAACCCGAATGGCATCCTGGTGTAACAGTATAGCCCGTTGGATGTCAAGAACGCCGTATGTTTCTGATCTTCTTCCGCCAAAGGAATCTGGTTGTAACCAGAGTAGCCATCCATGAAGCTTAATAGCTCGTGGCCGGCTTTTGCGTCCACCATTTGGTCTATGCTGGGTAAGGGATGTGGATCCTTGGGGCACGCCTTGTTTAAATTGCTGAAGTCGATGCATAGGCGCACTCCTTTATTTTTCTTCGGTACGATGACCATGTTCGAAATCCAATCTGCGTATTATATTTTTTTGATAATTCATGTTTCAATCATCTTATTTAATTCGGATTCCACCGCTGTTTGGTATACGTCTGCTAACTTTCGAGGTCTCTGCTTGAATGGCCTTACTGACGGGTTTATATCTAAGTGATGACATGCCAAGCTGGGATCTATTCCTGGCATTTCACTCATTTTCCAAGCGAAGACATCGGCATATTCCTTCAGCAAACCCTTTAGTTCATCTCGCTGCTCCTTCGCCATCAATGTTCCGATCTTTACGATCTTCGGATCTTCGTTGGTTCCGATGTTTACGTCCTCGGTGGGTTCTGTTGGAGTAAAGTTCGGAGTGTCTTCATTCATGGCACTAGGATCCTTCGGTGCTTCCTTCGTGATTACTCCTTTTTTGCCTTGTATTATTTGATTAATTTCTTTGCTAATCGTTTTCTCCTTTTGTTGCCTGTACCTTTCTCTTCGGTTGCGCCGCGCATTTTTCTTTGATCGATATCTTTTTCATGGCATGCTTTAGACTCCGAGCTCTCACCTTTGATTTCTCCTATACCTTCGGGAGTTGGAAATCTGAGTTTCTGATGTAATGTAGAGGGCACTCCTAAGATCCCATGCAGCCATGGTCGTCCCAAGATGGCGTTATATGGTGATTCTATGTCCAGGACACAGAATGTTGTTTTCAACTCCATCGATGCTACGTACACCGGTAACGAGATGTCTCCCTTTGGTTTTGATGCTCTTCCATTAAATCTGTAGATCGTGTAATCCGTGGGAACCAGTGGAATATTGTGGAAATATTCCCTGTAAGCCATTCCGAATAATACATCTACCGAACTACCTGGATCTACCAATATTCTTGGTACTGTCTTCTTATTTATGCTTACTATGATCACTAAAGGATTATTACTTGGTCCGTCTTCGGGAAGGTCTGCTGCCGAATAAGTTATTGGTTTTAGCTGCTAAGGCTCGAATTTTCTTGCTTCGGTGACAATCATTATTTATCTACCATCTTTGTCTCTTTTGTGAATTCTTCCTCCAATGCTGCTGCTTCTTGGGCTGACGTTTTCCCTTGTATGAATCATCGAATTGCAATGAGCGGTTTGCGCTGACTTTATTTTGATGGCTTGTCCCGAAGATTCCATTCGCTGCCTCGGAGCCTGGTCAGATTTCGAAGTCATTCTGGTTGTGACCTGTCAAAAGACAACAAAAAAAACCCGTGAGGTCCAAAGCAGCTACTGCAGTGTACTATGTTGGTCACGCTAGTCTACGTGTTGTAACTGTTTTTTGCGGGTTTTAGCGTAGGTCATATTTAGATATATCCCTAACCATGTTTTTGTCCTTTAGCCAGAAACCATCTTTCCCCATGGTTTCGTCGTAACAATTTATTTCTAACCATAGCAAGCAATCTGAAAACCCTAAAATAGGTTTACAGTCGTTTTCTTATTTACTAACCTCAGTTTTTACGCATACATGATGAAAATCAACTATCATTTTTGAAATCGGTTTTGTCGTGCCAAGGTTTTGAAACCCTTAGTTGATGATCTTACCCTCTGATGATTTACTCATAAAATCCTTAAACATGCTAAAGCCTTGAAGGAGCTTATAGTCGTTTAAGATACTGGAGCTTCTCAAAAGCAAGCTTTTGAAGATCTTTTGAAAAGATAAGAAAATACGTGAAAAATTTGAAAAACCGAAAAACCACAGGCAAACCCTAAGTTATTTTAATCAGTCCCTGTTTCTAGCGCCAAACTGTACGAGTAGAAAATCTGCATAAGGTACTACAACCATCAGATCTACTCAGACATACAGTTATTAAACATGATTCCGTGGTACGAAGATCATAAGAACAATACTGAAGATACATAAATAACAATAATCAAAGACTAAATGTGTGAAGGTTTGTATTTATTTCAATGTTGTAACTACATGGATTATAACCCTAAGGAACCAGAGGAGATACAGACCTAATCCCACTCTTGCCGCTTAGGTTCTACCCAAAAGAATCCAACCCTTACAAAGTTTTCCAAGCTCGCCTTATATAGGCCGAGCTTGGGTGGTTTACAGCTAATAAGACAAGAGACTCAATCGTGGTGGTGTCAGTCCTTGTCGAGTAAGGAGGTTCCTTCGGTGGTGCTCCGAAGATGGCTCTAGGGCTTCGGTCCCTCGGTACGGCCCGAATCTCTTTCTTCCGAGTCTTCACTCGTCGTGTTTGGTCTCGTTCCTCTTCGACTTGGACCGAGGTTTCACTACTAGCTCTTCCAGCGCTATTCTGCTTCTTGGATTTACGTCACGTGTCCAGAGGGGTTTTTACCTTCCACATGATCTGTTATAAAAAAATTATACCGGGTTGTAGATCATACTTCAACGATCCAAGCTCACCCATATGCATGCGGGATGTTACTGCCACAGTTACCGGTTATGGTTTGGAGTCTAGCTACGGGATTCGGGTTGCAAGATTCTGGTTCTGTTTGGAAATCACTTAGTGTCACGTCCTGTATGTTCTATATCCTATTATGTTCTTGGAACTTCTAGGGATACCTGGTTTATTTGTTAAAAAAGAAAAAAAAAACATGTTCGGTAAATAAACTGGTAGCTTTCGCGAAAAAATAATTCAAGAGAAGCAAAAGTGTTCGGACTTAGAAGGTGTTTGGATATTTTTTGGAAATTTACTTTTCAACTTTTAAAAGCAACGGCAGTGACTAAATACAGCCCTATAAAAGTTAAATACAACTTTCCTTTATTTGTAACCATTTTTATGTGGGTAGAAAAAACCCACTCGTTTTTACGTATTTGTTCACCGAATTTATTTTTTCACCTTTCTCTTCTATGCCAACTAATCAAAATCTTCAAAAACTTTTTCTTTTGTACCAACTAACTAAATCTGATCATCATAAAATTGATCATCAAAAAAATTAGCAACATCTTGGAATCATGAATCCGACCTTAGATCAGAATAACCTTCAGGAGGAGGATCCAAAGGACGTTTAATTTTACAATAATTTATTATGGCAAAATAAAAATCCCAAATTTTTCTATATCGATAAGTTGGAAATCTTATTAATTGCGAAGAACGGATTTAATCAAAAACTTATTAAAGTTTTTCAATGAGAAAGTGTGAGTAGTTTGTAAAGGAAATGGTGAATGACACCATCAGAGAGAAGATGTGGAGGTTTATCAATTAAAGGTGCGCTGATACTCTTGTATTCATGAATGTTTAATGGAATAAGAGCAAGCACTATGGTGCCATAAGCCATTCCTAGATTTTGGCCATTTAGGGATGGCATATTTTACAAAAAAAGGCAACCACTGTGGCCTTAGCCAGAAATAGGTGGAAACTGAGTTTTCGCATCTTCCGCGGAAACTGAGTTTTCGCACAGTCCAATATTAACTTTTGACCGTGCGAGAACTCAGTTTCCGTAAAGAATGAGTTTTTAGAGAGCTGGATTTGTTCTACAATGGTTTTGAATGAACAAGTTTTACCCCCTCTTGATTTTGATGTAGAATTTGTTTGATTTTGTTCAATCTATTGAAAGAGTATGTTCTCAACCTATATGTGGTTTTTTTGCATCTTTCAATTTGAGTTTTCATAATAAAACGACTCTAAATTGTGTAAATAACTCAAGATAATTTTCAAATTCATTAGAAAAACAGGTACACTAAAATCAAAGTCCTAAACCGAAATAAACTACATTGCAATTTTTTTAAATAAAGATGAATACTATGCTTTTAATCAAAGAAACATTCATAAATTAATGCATTCATAGTTAAGTTGAAAATTAAAAGCAAGTCTAACATCGTGCCCTATCTTTCATTACTTGTTTTTGTTGTGCTAAACGTATTCATAACCGGGGATAGCCCTTCTTAACATGTCATAACCTTCCTCATACATAAATGGTCTTCCTTTCTTCTCTATAAAATATTGATTCCGACCTTGTATGAGCAACTCTTGATGTGAATATTGTTGTTTACCCGGCGTATAATGGATAGAATTGTCACATACTGCATAACTTGTTTCTGAATATAACTCCATCGATTTTAAATTGTAGGGATAACTCTACCATTTGGGTTATTGTTTGTAATCATCACAAAAAAAAAATAATAATTAAAGACACGTTGCCAACGGCCGCGAATACAACGAAGGGTACTATCTTGCTGACGGAATTTATCCCCAGTGGTCAACAATAGTTCAAGACTACCCTCAATTACCGCCTACGAATCTTGTTTATCGTGATAAAAGACACTTTAATACATATTAAATGGCTCAGAGAAAGGATATTGAGAGGGCGTTTGAGATTTGGAAAAGGAAGTTTGCAATGATCTGTGGGCCTTATCGGAGTTTTGATATTGAAGGAATGAACAATGTTCTGCTTACTTGTATAATTTTGCATAACATGGTTATCGCTGAAACTCTTCGTGATCCTTCATGGATTAATTACGAAGACGAGGATTTGAGGCCTCAACTTGTGGTCGAACGCGGTTTGCCTGTAAGACAATATAGACTTGCCACTGATAGAATTCAGAATGCAGGTCTTCATCAGTAACTCCGAAATGAATTGACTGCTTATCTTTGGGCAAGGTATGGACAAGGGGAAGGGGATATGTACGTCCCCGAAGACGGAGAAGAAGACGTCTAATATAGGGGGTTTGGGGTTTTTTTTTTCTTTGGTTTGATGTTTTTTTTTTTTTGGGGTTAGATTTTTCTTTTATTTTTTTGGTTTGCTTGTAGTTTTTTTTTAATTTGAAGACATAAATTAATTAAAGCATAATTTTAAATACTGTTACTATTAAATGCTACAGAGAACTGGAGAGTTTACGTTCAAAAAAATTACATAAGTTAATCTAACTAGAATCTAAAACAATAGAAACGTACTAGAATCAAACTAGTCTTCTTCTTCTTCAAGTCATTCTTCTTCTTTTTTTTCTTTTCAAGTCCTTCACTCTTCTTCTTCTCCACCGAGCCTTCTTGTTCATCATCAAACCCAAGTGTAAGCGGCATCCTCATCCTCGATGTCATTGGATGAGGCGTCGAGGTCTTCGCTATCGATGAGAGGGAGTGCACCCGGTACTGCTTTTGCTCCTGGGTCTGTTGTTGGTGTTGGTGGTTCTAGTTGTGGTAGAAGATTACCCTCTGTCTCCCACATCTTCCTCTGAAGATCATTCATGTTCAAAGTGTCCATTGACATGATCTTGTTCTTGTTGAAATTCTGAAAATGCTGCTCCTGAGAAATACGGCTTTTTTGAAGTTATCGGACCTCTATGTTTCTATGAAGGGATCTTTCTTCCTCGGCCTTGCGCTCGTGCTCCAACCATGCATCCATGTTGAAGGCGCCAGAATTTCCAGCTTGAGCTTCAGCCCTTGCCTTTTTTGACGCCTTCTGACCTCCACCCCTTAATCTTCTTGTTACACTTGTTCACATTCATATTCGAATTGTCATTGTTAACATTCTTGGAATCAGTTGGTGGCTGTGACGATGAACCTGGCAAAGAACTAGGACCTCCATCATGGAAAGCTTGGGAAATATGAGAGTATGGGGATCTGTGGGTGCTTCATATCCAT
>JAJJMA010217457.1:0-11427 GCA_023529015.1 Papaver nudicaule | reverse complement strand
AGCCTTGTAACCACACTCATAATTAATGAAATACCAAGGATGTAAGCTTTCCACTGTGAGGAAGAACCTTGTTAAAAAACATGCTTGTGTCTTGATTCTTTTACCTTTCTTGCATTTACTTATGTTTGATTGTCTTTACTTTATCTTAGATGTGTTTATGCTTAAGTGTTCTTGAGTAGATCTTCATCTAGGACCATTGGGTGTGATCTCAGAGATTTCTAGACTCACATTTTGGCGCTAGAAACAAGGACTAGGTAAAGGATTTATCCTTCCTGGTTTGTGTTTCAAAGCTTTTTCATTTGTCTCCTAACCCAACCTTTACTGTGAGGAAGAAAAGCTCCTGGATCTCATAGATCTCGCAGGAAAAGCTTAGTATTCTTAGTAAAGGTGATACCTTTTATGCTTTTAAGTGTTAAGAGTTGCTTCTTTACTAACTGTTTGTGAAAAATCCTTGATTTTCTTTACAAAAGTTCGATTTTTCGCAAAAACCTAGCTTTTATCTTCATAAATTTTAGATCCTTGAACCCAGATTTTGTTTTCAAAGGATAAACAAAATTCTTGTTGATTTCTTCAAAAAACACCATTAATGGAGGGTAGAAGGTTTTCTGAAAAGATTCTTTGAAAAGTACATAGGCTGATGTCACTGACATCACTTTCAAACAAAACCTGACGGCCCAACTACCCAGTTTTAACTTATCCAATCATTTTTCCTGTCTCTTTCTGTAATTGTTTTCAAAGTGTTTTGAAAAAGTGTACGGATTTCTTGGATCTCTGAAACTGTCAGATTACAACTAGCACTTGTAGAGTTACACTCTGACAAGAAGGTTATATCTTGATTTTGCTTTTCAGGAGAAGACATGAAGACTGCGAGTACCACGGACTCTGGAAGGGACCCTCCGAGCAGGACAACCAGAAGTGGATTGCAGGAGACGGATCGTGAAGTCCCAGAGGATATTGTCGCCTCTGGAGAAAGTGCACCACCAGGTTTTCCGGCAAAGGTGCCTCAGAACACCAGTAATGGGGTTCTGGGGAAGACCGCCAACACTGTAGGAAAGGGACCTGGGGCACAAACGAAGAAAGGTACTGCTAGTGGCATGCCTGTGAAGACTAAACCTTTGACAGAGGTTTATCACGCCAAGACTAAGCCCCCTCAGAAAAATCTTGCCTCAGAGGCAACGATTATGAGGGAGGAAGTTGACTCTCAGGGAGGAGAAGAGAACTTGGATCTGCACACGACAGACTCAAACAGTTCTACTGAGGCTTCTCTAGAGGGAAACAATCAAATCATCGACGCTCTAAACGGACTTCCCAGAGGGAAGGTCCCAGAGAAAGGTCGGGGAGATACCTCTGGGAAAGGTGTACCTTCCAGAAAGGTTACAATAGTCTCAGAGAGACAACACAAAGATACCTCTGGGAAGGGTGAACCCTCCAGAAAAGCAAGGAAGACCTCCAGAGAAAATGGCCATTCTGGAGTAAACAAAGCCTCCCAGAAGGTGAGGCCAACTCCTGCCGAGAGGGGTAAGTCTGTGGCCAAAGACCCAGAATCCACCCCAGAGGACACTCGGAGAGCAAGAAGGAACAAGGTCAGAACTCTGAGGAGAAAGATCCTTAACCTCTCTGAGGCTAACAAAAAGCTAAGACAAGAAAAGGTCCTGATTACTGACAGTGACTCCTCTAATTCCTCAGACGAGGAGGAAGAAGACAGAAGGAACTTAAAGTATAAGAGACCCAGAGATGATCCAGTCACTGAGGTGATTTCGGACGACTCCTCGGACGACGGTTCTGAGGAAGGCTATGGAGAGCCATCTCTGCAAGACATTCTGGCGGCCCGAGAAAGGAAAATTCGGGAGCTGGAAGAAGAGGTTAATCTCAGGAAAGCCATGGCGGCAAGTATTGAGGACAAACCAGAGCTCATCAGAAAGGAGGGCAAACGATTGGCAGAGGTAATGGAAGATGCTAAGCGCTCACCATTCACTTCAGAAATCAATGCTCTCCCGATACCCAAACGATGTACCTTAAACTTCCAGAACAAGTTTGATGGTACGGGTGATGCTATCCAACACATAAAGGATTATGAAATGACTCTAATGCCATGGCAAACGCGACAAGGTGTTATGTGTAAATTTTTTCCTGGAAGCCTCAAAGAGGAAGCTTTGACCTGGTTTAACTCCTTGGAAAAAGGAAAAATCAAGTCGTACGCACATCTCCAAGAGGTATTCTTAGAGAACTACATGCATAACAGCAAGGTCAAACCCGGAATTGAGCGACTATTCGTCCTCAAAAGAGGAAGGGGAGAATCCCTCAGAAGCCTAGTTGACCGGTGGAGGAAACTATGCGCTGAGATAGGGAAGGTCCCAGCAGCCTATGCTATCATTGGTTTCAAGAATTCTCTAAACAAGACTGACCCTCTCTTCGTCAAGCTATGGAATGAGACTCCAGATAATCTGGGAGATCTCAGAAGAATTCAAAAGGAATTCATAGCACTTGAAGAGACGCAGGATGGCACTTACGACAAGTTGCTTTCTGGGAACATGGGTAGAGGAGCAAACGTGGTAGAACCACAGCCCCACGTCACTCACTCTCAACCTCCTGCTGCGGTCCCCACTTCTCAGATCAAGAGAAACAAGTCCAGAGAATTCAGAGGCAAAGGATCAGCTAAGGACAACAAAAAGCGGGATTTTGACGATGCCACTTACACTAGATTCAACGTTCCAAGGTCCACCATTTACAAGGAAATCAAGGGCAAGCTCCCCCTTGAGGATCCAATTGGAAAGGGCGTTCAACCTGACTATTGCAAGAACAGTAAAGATTACTGTGAGGTGCATGAATGGAATGGCCACCCTCTCGATAAATGCAGGCATTTAAGGAGAGAGCTGGAGAAGTTAGTAAGTAGTGGAGAACTCAAGAAATACATTGCCAAAGATTCTGGGAATGCCCAGAAGGCAGTGGAGAATATATTCAGGGTTGAGATGCCCAGAGAGGCACAACATCTCAACTGTAACACTATTACCCATTCCGTAGAAATGCCCTCAGAATCATCTCTGGGGCAACACTCTCTGGAGAGAATCCATAAGAGAAATGCAAATGGGGAAGAAATATTCAGTATGGCTCTAGAACTCCTCATGGAGGAATGGATGAAGAGACCAGTTTCATTCTCAGCTTCTGAGGTACCCCAGAATGGGAAGACTCACAACGATCCTCTGGTAGTGACCATGATGATTGGGCAGTGGGGCATCCCAAAGATTCTGGTGGATGGAGGAAACTCCGTGGAGATCCTATTCTACAGCACATTCGTGAAGATGGGTCTGAAGGATGAGTGCCTAATCCCCTCAACCTACATGGTATACGGATTCAATGGATCTTCCACTAAGCCCAAAGAAGAAATAACTCTAGAAGTACACGCTGGAAAAATCATTACCTCTACGACTTTCTGCGTAGTTGACGTTGTTTCACCCTACTCTGCCATCATGGGCAGATGGTGGATTCATGGTATTAAGGGAGTTGCTTCCACCTACCATCAACGACTACGATTTCCCACCCCAGAGGGAATAGCTGAGATCATGGGAGACCCCAGAGAAGCTAGATATTGCTCAGAAGTAGACGTGAGAAACTGTGTGGAAAAGGTTAACACTCCCAGAAATACCAAGAAGAGGATTCTGGAGCAGGAATGCCAGAAGGAAATTGATGAATTTATCGAATGTTCCACCTCTGCGAGGGTAATGCGTCAAGCAATCAACAAAAACAAGGGAATTGGGGATAGAGAAGAGGAGGAGGCCATTAGACTAGCTTGCCTAGAATCAATGGTCCAGAAACTCAAAGAAAAGACTGTCCACCAGGTCTCTGAAGACACCCAGATGGCTGATGCCTCTGGAAAGTTATAGCAATCAAAGGCTCAGACTGAATTAGGCCCCCAGAAGCCTGTATTCTACACGTCTGAGCCGACAAAGGAAGTGAATATAGGAGGCCCAGACACACCAAAAATGGTTAAAATTGGGACGCTCCTAGATCCTGACCTTGAAAAAGAACTCGTAGGGATTTTGATGAGATATGTCGACGTATTTGCATGGAAGATGGAGGACATGCCGGGAATCGACCCCGAATTATGTCTCAAACATCTGGGAATCCCAACAGACATAAGCCATCATCATCTCCGAATCCATCCAGGTGTCAAACCTCTGAGACAAAAAATTCGAAAGATAGCCCCAGTATATCAAGAAGCAGTCCAGAAGGAGCTTCAGAAGATGGAAAAGGCAGGAATCATTCGGGAGGTGCAGTACCCACTATGGATCTCCAATATGGTACTTGTCCCGAAGAAAAACAACGCTGGGGTACGGATATGCATTGACTTTAGTGATCTAAATAAGGCATGCCCCAAGGACAGTTTCCCACTCCCGAGCATAGATCAACTAGTTGATACTACCTCTGGGAATGAGCTGTTATCATTCATGGATGGTTATTCTGGCTATAACCAAATCTCTCTGGCGCAAGAAGATGAAGAGCATACTGCATTTTTCACTCCCAATGGGCTGTACTGTTACACAAAGATGCCATTTGGACTCAAAAATGCAGGGGCAACCTATCAGAGACTAATGTCCAAGATGTTCTTGCCTTGGATTCACAAAACTCTGGAGGCATATGTGGATGACATGCTTGTTAAAAGCAAACAGTCCAGACATCACGTCAGAGATCTGGAAGAGATTTTCGCTCAAATGAGGAAATTTCGCATGAAAATCAACCCACTCAAATGTGCATTTGGGGTCACTTCTGGGAAGTTCCTAGGTTACATGGTCACGAAAGATGGTATACAGGTAGACCCTGAGAAAGTCAGAGCTATCACAGAAATGCCCTCACCAGTAACTCGAAAGGATGTCCAAAGGTTGAATGGAAGATTGGCTGCATTGGGGAGATTCATTGCAAGATCCTCCGACAAACTCAAACATTTTTTCAACATTCTGAAGAAGGGCCAGAAGATGGTCTGGAGTAAGGAATGTGAGGAGGCGTTCTACAACGTCAAAAAGTATTTGGCAACAATGCCTATTCTACAAAAGCCTGAACCGGATGAACCCTTGTATGTTTATCAGGCAGCCACCTCCTACTCCATCAGTGTAGTACTATTACGCATCGTAGAAGGTGAGGAAAGGCCTATCTACTTCATCAGTAGAACTCTGGGGCCTGCCGAAAAGAATTACTCTAAGATTGAGCAGATAATTCTGGCGTTGGTATTTGCTTCTTAGAGATTGAGAACATACTTCCACGCTCACCCTATAACTGTGATCACCAAACTACCCATCGATTCAGTACTCAGAAACTCTGAAAGGGCTGGTAGGATCTCAAAGTGGGGAGCTCAGATCAAACAGTTTGGAGTACAATACTAACCTCAAATTGCCATCAAAGCCCAAGCTGTTGCTGACTTCTTAGCAGACTTCCCTCTAGCAAAAGAGGAAGAACTCGAAGACATACCTGGTTTTGAGGATGAACTGGAAGACCCCCCAGAGCTTCTGAGGGCGGAAAATCCTACCAGGTGGGAAGTCTTTGTTGACGGGTCCAAAAACGCTGATGGGGCAGGCATTGGAATGGTATTCACAACTCCTACTGGAAGAAGAATCGTACACAGCCTGAGACTCGAATTTCCCACCACAAACAACATAACAGAATATGAGGCAGTCATACACAGTCTGGGGTTGATCTGTGAAATGGAGCTCAGAGATGTAAGGCTAACAAGCGATTCGCAGCTAGTGGTAAGGCAGATATAGGGAAGATATCAAACTCTGGACCCATGCCTATAAGCCTACCACAAGAAAGCTCAGGAATACATAAACAAGATACCTGGTCTCGTGCTCAGACACATCTCTAGAAACAACAATCGACATGCGGATGCTCTGGCGTACATTGCATCAATGTTGAATGACTCTAAGATTGCTAGCATCAGAGTAGACAGGGTTCTGCTACCCTCAGTACCTCTGAAAGAACCAGATGCCCCAGAGCCAGAAGTGAAGATATTCACTACTGAGATGGGAGAAGAACAGTCCTCTGACGATGGACCCCCAGAAGAGGATTGGAGAATACCTATTCACCAATACCTAGAAAAGAAATCTCTCCCAGCAGAGTCAAAATACGCTCACAAGATAATATCACGAGCCAAGAATTACCGTCTCCGAGACGGGAGGCTGTACAAACAATCTTTTCTGGGAGCTCTCCTAAAATGCCTCACCAGAAGGCAAGGGATAGAAATTCTGGAAGCCATTCATCGTGGAGGAGCAGGGAATCACCTCGGAGGGACATCCTTAGCATCCAAGGCTAAGACCTCAGGGTATTACTGGCCTTACATGAATCTGGATGCTAAAGAAATAGCTGCCCAATGCAAAGATTGCCGAAAGTACAAAAGAAATTTCCAAGCCTCTGAAGTAACCTCTATTCTAAGCCCATGGCCATTTGCCAAATGGGGTATAAATGTAGTAGGACCCCTAGAACGAGGGACAGAAGGCAGGAAATACTTGATAGTAGCCACTGACTACTTCACCAAGTAGGTGGAGGCGAGAGCTTTAGCCAACATCCGAGATAAGGACATACACGATTTTGTATTCGAGGAAATCATCTGTCGCTTTGGGATACCAGCAGCCATCGTCTCAGACGATGAGAAGCAATTCAGTGGCCCGAAAATGAACCACTTGTGCAATGCCTTTCACATAAGGAGAAGTAAAGCCACACCAATTCCACAACAGAAAGATTCAGCACCAGAGCTCAGAAACCTAACTATAGCAAATATGCTTAAGGATGCTCTGGAAGAATACGAAGAAAGGTGGTGTGAGCAATTATTCAACGTCCTGTGAAAGCGCAGAATAACTAAAAACCCAGTCTCAGAGGAGTCTCCTTTCCTTCTTGCATATGGAACGGAAGACATCATACCTACTGAGGCCATGATACCAGCAACCGAGACGGAAGCCTGGGAAGAAAACCTCACCACCAATGAGATACTGTCTAGGATAGACAATCCATGGGAAATGAGAGAAGCAGCACTCCAGAAGATGGAGAACTATCATCGAAAGTTATCTAGGGACTACAACTATAGAACCTACTTTCGAGAAGGCGTGACAGAAATCGGAATCCTTCAAGAAGTCTCAAAGCCCGTACAGGGAAATGTCTCTCAGAGCTTTGTAATACTATAAACGAAATAGTGTTAAGTACTTTTGAATATGATCATGTACAACCTCTGGAATATTAATAAAATCTTTTGTTATTATTATGTCTATGTTCTCAGAAAATTTGAAGATGTCTCTTTCCTTCTATATTTTCGAAACTCTCAGAAAATTAGAAGAGTTTCTTTCCTTCTATATTTTTGAAACCCTCAAAAGATTAGAAGAGTCTCTTTCCTTCTATATCTTCGAAATCCTCAGAAAATTAGAAGAGTCTCTTTCCTTTTATATTTTCGAAACCCTCAGAAAATTACAAGAATGTCTCTTACCTTGAATTTGCGAAGTACTAGCCATACAACCCACGCCCAGATCTAACGAATAGGCATTCCTCTCTGCATATGCAGGGGCAAAGACCCCGAAAGGGTATTTCAGGTACGAGGGAGGTGCGCACTCCCCCCAATGTTACCCATTGCCTTAGTCTATGGACAGATCTCTTACTCATATGACTCGGATGCCCTAATAGCACTTTAGGATGCCATTTTGGAGATGCAGGCTGAGGGATGGCTCCCCTCACGAAACATCCCAGAATGGATGAACCCTCAAAATTCACCTTAGGGAAAATTTCGTCATCATGGCCAAGGTAGTACAGTTATGACCTTGTCTGACATAGTGGCCACTGAGTCCTTCAACAAACATGGAATCTTCTTCATGATGAAAGGAAATCTTTTTTTGGTAAGACTTTACAAACTGTTGAGCCTCTAAGGGACAAAGTGTTGAAAAACACACAACCTAAGACAACATGGTCTAAGGCAAAACATTGTCTAACTCTAAAGGCACGAAAGTGACAAAACAAACACCCATACATTCACAGCAATAAGGGTCCAAAGTGTTTTGCCCCCCAAGCTTGGGAGCGCCCAGACAAAAAATCAAAGTATTTGTTGTTAATCAAGGACAACCAAAATACATACTAACAAGAGTAAGGTCAGTTCAAAACAAAGGAAAGAGAAAGATAGTCAATCTTCTGCAAGGTTAGAGGGAGATGGCCCTCGCCCTTCAGTATCAGCATCTTGATTCTGAGGGCACTCGTTCTCTGGCTCCTCAACTTCTGGCTGTGCCTCCCCATCCTGCTATCCGAGCTCCAAGCTTTCCTCGACCTCAGAGGTTGGTACACCCTCAGGCTCTTCAGCCTCTGAGATTGGAGCACCTCTGGAAGCAGCCGCCTCAGAATCTTTGGAAGGAGCCACAGTCTCTTGCAAAGCAGCCATAAATTTAGGAGAAGCTTCAGGGGTCTTCTGAGCCTGAATGGAGAGGAGAAGGGCATCATACTTGGCTTTCCACTGCTTGTCAAGGACTTAGCTGTGTCAGAAGCTTCCTTAGAATATTGCTCACAAAGATTGTCCTCCTGCTCTTTCAGCTCCTCTTCGAATCCTATAACCCTGGCCTCCAGAGTTTCCCTCTCAGCTTTGAGAATATCAAACTACAATTTCAACTCCTCAAGCTCTCTAGCTTTCCCTGAAAAAGGAGCAAAGCAAGCATGAGAAAACAGGAAAAACACTAAGACAATCGAAGAAATCTGAGGCCTACTCTAATCTACCTTCCGAGTCAGAGATGATAGTCCTCAGAGTCTGCTCAGTGTCCAACCTGGCAGAATCTAGCTCACTATACTGCTTTTCTAGAAGGGTCAAGGCATGAGTATCCATGGGGCAAGCATGAGCATGCTTTGCCATGGCATCACGCAACCTTCTAACAAGCTCATGAGAAGCCTGTAACTCATCAGCCGCATGCTCAGAGGCATCCTTATAATCCTCGATCTGATTAAGCATAGGTTGATGATCCTTTTGCCACCGCATAAAAGTCCTAACTTGGTCTTTCAGACCTTGTTTAGCGGACTCTAAACATTCAATCTGGGACTGAGACTCTCTAAGCTGTCTATGAAGACCCTCTACAGTGTTAGAGTGCTCCTCTGAGAGATTGGCAAACATACTTTGGATCTTATCCTCATGCGTATTCGCCATCTTACCCAAATCAGTCTCCAAGGAAAGGATCTGACTATTCCTAAGAGTGAGTTCATTCTGGTAGTCACTACGATCCCTCTCCCACTGGACCTTAGCTTGATCGAATTCGACTAAGGGAAAAGGACTATTTTAGGTCCCAGAAAAAGCATACAAAACTGACTGAAAGACGTTAAGGAGAGTTACCTTTCTGAAGGTTCAGACTCCTCTGAAGCTCGGAGACCTTTTTCTGAGAGTCTTTAAGTTGACCGTCCAGAGCTCGGACGGATATCTGAGAGCTAGCTGAAAAAGCTGCAAATGCGTTCTGGACCTGAAAAGGATCCCAGAATCAGAAAACAAGCGACAAAACCTAAGAAAGAGTAAGAAAGATGAATCTCATTTACCAGTAAGGGAAGGTTCTCTGGAGCAACAGCCTTGGCTTGCTCCTTAACACTTTTACTCTGAAAGTCAGGAGCAAGAAGAGTGGCTACAACAGTGGAAGCAGTCCCAGAAACAACCAGAGAACTATCGGGAGGAATCACCAAAGTACTTTCTTTCTTAGAAGACCCAGCCTTATGCTGAACTAGCACAGCATCATCCTTGGAAGTCTGAGCACTTCAAATCTGCGACTTGAGAAGACTTACCCTTGGAGGGTTGGGTTGGTTGGACAACGACCATATCATCATCCTGTTGGGATTGGAAGGTTTCATGGAAAGGCACGTCTACGGACTCTGGGCCATCATCTCCATAGCCTACCATCAATCTCCGAGCAGCAGCAGGAGGCTTGGAAGCTATAGTCCTCCCCTTTTCGGAGGAGACAGCGACCTTCTTCCCAATTTGCTTAGCAGGCTGCGAGAAGAACTCTCAGAGTCAAAAAATAGGGGCAAGTATGGGACACATACTCAGAAAGCTAAGACAAATATTTTTTACCTCTGAAACTTCTCCTCCCTTGCGCTTCCTAGAGCCACCAACATTGGTCCAAACATTCATCCATGGGAGATAAGAAGGGAGATCCTCTAGAGATCTGGGAGTCTCCAGAAAGGGATTCCCACCAACATCAAACCCAAAAACGAATGGACCCTCAATCAGCAAAGGTCCAACATGCCAGCTTGGATCGTGGGACTTGCGGAGGAAATCTTGTTGAGAAGTCTCACTGCCACCTGGAGGGTCTACATCCCCCAGAAGCAAAGGAGCATTTTTTCTCTCATCCGCACTCTTCCTCTGGATACTCACTCCAAAACCCTCAAAAGGACTATCCCTCCTAGCCTGAGTCACCCGATAGTTGCGCTTAAAATTCTCCACAGTGTAGAATTTAGCATCCTCAGGGTCGAAGGAGGCTTTCTCAGACTGAAAGAGAATCCTCCCCCGAGCTCTGGAAGCACACTCAGAAAGGATCCTGCAAGCTGTATTATTTAACTGGAACAGACCTCTGGGAGTATCCACTCCAGAGGCCAGAGCACGATACACGAAGGAATATTTGGGACTCCATAGAGGAATACGGAGGCCAGAATCAAGTTGAGCCTTGGTAACAATGACTCGGGTCCTGCTCAGATTGCTCTCCCTCAAGAGCTCTGGAGTGATGACACCTTCACTCCTCTGAGGTGTAGCCCATGAGATCTGGAACTTGGAATCCAGATAGTACTTTCTACGGAGAGTCCTCAGACAATTCGGATCTTCATCCCTCTCAGAGGAAGCAGAAGTTCTGAAACAAAAATAACAACAAACCAAAGGAAAACCGAAAATTAGGTCTTTCTTTGGAGCAACTGTTCATAACAGTGAAGAAATTGGGAATTTCTTTGAAATAGAAGAAAGCACCAAAGATCACAAATGAACAGGACTAACCTTTTTGGCGCCATTGCCGTCGGAAAACCAAGCTTTTTACAATAAAAGTAAGGCGGAGAAGACGATGAACAGTGGAGCAAAGATTTTCTACAGAGAAAATCTCTGAGGAAAGAGAATAAAAAGGAAATAAAGGCTTTGAATAGACCTAGGACTACTTTTTATATCTAACCTCTGAAAAGGTGGGTTACTCAACCGGCGCTTCCAGTTAGTCAGTTATTTGGCGACGTGTCCAAATCCTGGAGCCTAGGCTGGAGCACGTGTGTGATGGCACCCTTCGACAAAAATTTTCTTCCTAACTTACCCTGTGGGAAGTTAAAAAGAAAAGGAGCAAACTGTAGGTACCAGAAATCTGAGGGACACGTGGCACCATCCTAAGGGCAGTAGTAAGTTAGTGAATACACCGAGAGGTATGGTATAAACCCTAAAAGTAACTGACTACACCTCACTTATGGATGAGACGC
>JAJJMA010217440.1:20569-43483 GCA_023529015.1 Papaver nudicaule | reverse complement strand
GCCACTCATACTCATGTATAAAGAGAGATTTTTGTTGCGTATGTACTATGATAAGTGTGCATGCATAGTTACTCATGTTATTAGAGAATATAAGCGGGAGTGACTTACTCGGAAATGTTTGTGTGTCGCAGAGGAAGCGTAGCTGTGATCGAAAGTCGGCCTCTAGTCACCACTCCGTCCGTGATGTTGCTGCTAGGACTCCCAAGTGTACTGATGGTTTTTCATATCTTCCTGTTGTTAGGAACCCGACCGCCTTTGTCGGTCGTGGAGACTTTTCTGCCTGCTTCATCCCAAGGCAAGGAGACTTCGATGATTCTCTGAAGGTGATGTCGTCGGAGACAATCAGGTTTTGCATGGAATCCAAGGCGCTCGATGGTGCGCCTGTTGACTTCAGAGTTCCTCAATTCCCCGTGCCACTATGTGGTGCTTGGTATGACTTCATGTTGACTAACGAGAAGGTCAGGCCAATTCTGGAGCGATCAGGAGTTTTCTATGCGGTGAAGGCAACTAGGAACTTGAGGATATATAAGGACTCTGGTGCCATTGTTACTTTCCTTCTTCGTTGGTGCAGGGCAACAAAGACTTTCGTGACGAGTTGGGGTGAGTTCACCATTTCTTTAGAGGTGGTGTCTGCTTTATACCATCTTCCAATGTTAGGGAACCTCCCAGACAGCTATTCTCCAGCTCATAGCGCAATGATCGAGGTTTTGACCAGGAAGATCCGAGAACTGCAGGTACCCAAAGCTTACTCGAGCGAAAATTACATAGAGTGGACTGACCATTGGTATGTGGGTGGCGCAAGTCCCAATTGAGGCGTTCCCGAGAGCACCCTTTGTATTGCCGCGTTCCTGGTACTCTGGTTGTCTAAGGATATTTTTGCTGATGCCCCTCTTGGTACCTTGAAGCCTCATGTCGTCCCTCTTGTTGTTCTCCTAGCTCACGGTCGGAGCCTGCCCATTGGCAGCTTGTTTCTTGGTTCTCAGTATGCCCAGTTCGATGCTTTTGTTCGGGACATGTTGGTGCCTGGTGTCGATAGGGTTAGTACCTACGTAAACCCCTCATTTGTCAGGCGATCTTGTGGGAGCATTTCACACCTCATAGACCCAGAAAGGGGCCTTCTTTGGGTAAGGCACTAAAGGGGAGTCCTCGAATCTTGCAGTGGAATAGCAAGTTGCCCATTCCTTCCCCGGAGTTAGGGGACTTGTTAGATGATGAGAGGAATGTCAACTTCCGCCCGTGGTATACTAATTCTTCCTCTGATATCGTACAACCCATAACTTTCACAGAGGATCCTGGTGTCGAGTTACAATCGGGACCCCGAGAGTTGAGTGGTCTTACCATGGGGCAGGCCATCTTCATCAACAGCAGCACTCCTGGTTATATCCTTGGTTACTTTCACGGGGAAGAAGTGGTAATGCCTTACAATGTTGATCGAGCGGCGAGAGTGACGGGTTTCGATCAGGATGTTCCCAAGAGGTTACTCCTCGCGCCTTCTGTGGTTGAATTGCGGTCTTCGCTCGACGTATCACTACATCTCGGTCGTCGTTCTCCCTTCGTCTTCCGTTACAGACCAACGAGGATGACTCCTGAGTATCACGAGTTTTGGAATGGTACTCTCAAAGTCCTCCATAGTTTCGTCAGCGGGGGAGGTCAAGGTGCCCTCGTTGCTCCCGTCCAGGTATGGTGGTTCAACTGTAATTTCTTCTTGGCTGCAAGATGTCTCTTTTCTCTTTTTTTTTACCCTTCGTTATTCTTCTACAGGTGCGCTCTGCCCCGAGTCCCCAGTCGGACGGCATGGTTTCGGTTCGAGGCGCCAGGAGGAATCGACCTCGGATGAGAATGCCCAGGGGGTTCATCTCCCGAATAGGAGTAGATGAATCTCCTAGCGAGTATGAGGACGTCTACGTGACGGTAGTGGACCTTCTACCGAGATTGTTTTGCTTCCCTGTTAATGTTTAGCCGAGTTCTCACTCTTGGGTTGTCTTCTTGTAGACGGATCACCTAGGAGACAACGAACCAGTGGGATCTTCGAATGTGGGTGATGGGAATCGAGAGATAGTTGATAAGTCCAATGCTTCATCACCTCCTCGTGAGGAGTCGAGCCTTGCCGTGGTAAGGGATTCGCGTTTTATGCTTTTGACCATTTCTTCTTTATCTCTGGACTAGTGGTAGCTCCTGTCTTTCACGGTTACTGACTTCTTCTTTTCTTTAGTCCATGAAAGGGAGCGAGGAGTTCATGCGTGACGAGACGGTGATAACCGGTGGCGTCAACGATTCCCAAGTAGCTTCTCCCGTTACTGTAGACGTGCCCATGGACGAAAGTGTTGGCGAAGAAGCTGTAGAGGATGGTGATACCGAGGAGATCGAGAATTCTGACTCCGAAGATACTGCTGACGCCGAAATGAGAGCTAGGGAGGCTAGGCTGAATGCGCTTTATCCGACTCGAGGTGTTGCGTTCCCCCTTTTGAGTAGGGCTAGATCCCACCAGGTGGCCATAGGCGGTTTCGTCGTTTCCCGAGAGTACGAGGACATGTATACACGTATCTGGAAGGAGTTCGGGCACATCGCTAGGGAGGATGCAAACTGTGTCGTGGTGGAAGGATTCGTTGGATTTCTGTTGGAGCGGATTGCCGAGATGCGGGAAAATTCCATGTGCGGGGTCGAATCAGAGACGTTGCAGGATTGGAAAGATGCTATAGCGGCTGCTGAGTCCGAGTCCTTCAATGTATCTTGGCTCCGGGAGAGGTTTGAGAAGCAGAAGCAGGCTAAGGTTCAGGCTGATGGTTTTACCGATGAGGTTCTTGCCGCAAAGGAGAGGGAGGTTGTTGAATTGGAGGCTAGGTTCGTGAAGGAGCGGGAGGTTCTTTCCAACATGAGAGATTCTTATGAAAAGGCTACGGATACTGTGTTATTTGGTCTTTTCTGATTGTTTTTGCTTCTTGACTCGTGGTTTTGGATATATTTTATTTTATTGCTATTATTCGAAAGACAATGATAGAATGAGTCTCATGTCTTGACTACGTACAACGGTTTTATGTTTCTTATAATTAAAGGTTTAATTGGGATAAGCTTCAACTCGTCTTTTCTTGATTATCATTGTATCCTTGCATCCGTCTTTGAGCGAAACCAGTTTGTAGTATCCGTTCAGCGCGGACCTGATGACCATGTAGGGTCCTTCGGGCTCTCCCTTTCCTTGTCTGCCGGTCTTCATCACTAATTCTCCAACTTTGTAGTCTTTGTCGTCGGTTAATGGGCCCCTAGGGCCGTGGAGTTTTCGGTATAAGGGCGATCTTCGGAGGAGGCAGGCGAACCCGCTGTTTTTGGCTTCCCCGTCTCCTATGTCTAATTGGCTAAGTAGGATATTGAGGGTTTCATGACCAGGTGATGGGGTCATCCATTTTCTAAAATATCGAGTAGGGTGTATGATCCACTGATACCTTGTGATAAGCGTTCCGCTCTTCTTTTGCGGGGGTGCCATCCTTGATTTCCTTTTGGAGTTTGGTGAGGCTCCTCCTTCCTCGTACAAGGATACCGTCGCTGCGTGGAGATCCTCTGGCTCAGTTGGTGCTCCGAGTGGGATTGTGGCTTCGTTAAGTAGACTCTGGTTGTCTTTGAACCAAGGGTGGTCGAGGACCATGTCGTGTTCTGAGTCTTGTGGGACCACACAAAGTTCAGCCTCCGTTCGTACTCCGTTCACCTCTATCTGTAGAGTCATTCGTCAACGAGTTGTCACCGTCCTCCATTCGGGGTCTTCCAACGTCTCTGATGAATCAGTGACATCATGTAGTGAGGCTCCCGAAGCTTCTAGTGTTGTTGCGGAGATGACGTTGATTTTCGCTCCTGGATCTAACAACGTGTTGGGGAATCCGATGCCGTGTATATATGCGGTAGTGAGTATTCCCCAACCTTGTCTAGCTAGTAGTCCCCAGTCATATCTTACCGAAGACCCGCCTTGGGTTGGCAGGTGTGAGTCTTCTTCCTCTCCAAATGGTAGTCGTCTTCCTGACACCACGTGGTTAAGTGCTGTAAACATATCCCGACGTTGAGGTTTCAAGAAACATAAGATTTCGCATAGTTGGTGCATCAGGTTCTCCACTCTCTGATTCACGAGCTCTTTGTGATTTGTGAGCGCTTGGATGTGTGGAGACTCCGGGTGCAATCCGTAGGAACATGCTTTAGCCTTGATAACGCGTTCTTCGAGGATTCGTCTGAAACTGTTACACTGGACCGTGGCGTGGCTGACCCTCATGTGATAACGGCAGTAACGAGGGTGTTTCATCTCTCCAGCAGTAGGAGGTCTCGATACTTCAGGTAGCTCTACGAATTTGTCTCAGACCAAGGAGTATAGCAGTTGCTCCATCTCTATCGCTGAGAGGTCGTTTGGTGGATCAATCCTTCCTCGTTGTTGTTGCGAGTCTTCTTCTGGTGTCACGCCTTGTGTCGTTGAGTCTAGTGTTTGGTGTTCAACGAGGCATTCTCCTGCCTTTCTTTTCCTGTCGTTATCTAGACTTCTACTGCCCTCTTCAGTAAGTCCTCCGTATTTCAGTAATTGAGTCCTCTCCCCCAGGGTGGGTATTATAGTGGTTGACAGTGCTGCTGCCTCCTGGAGTTCGGCAAGAGTCTGGAACTGGAGATCTTCTAAAAGAGCTCGGTAGATAGGAGCCATGGTACTAGTGCAGATCTCCACCAGTTGTGGTTCTGTTATGTCTGGGGTGCAGTAACTGAGGGCTTGTCCCTTAAACCTCTTTACGTAGTCGTCGGGGCACTCGCCGGCTCTTTGGCGCATTTTACTTAGATCAGAGAGAGTTACCTTCCCAAAAAGGTATTCCTTGAAGAAGGCGTCCATTAATCCGTTCCAAGTGCTCGTGGTTCTTGGCGAGAGGTGAGTGTACCATTGGTAAGCCTCTCCAATAAGAGACTTCGGGAATTCGTTGAGTCTCAAGGTATGACTGTACCCGTATTCCCTCAGAGATCCTAGGAAATGTGAAACGTGTTCTCGTGCGTGACCGGTTCCGTCGTACCTGGGGAAGGAGAAGGTGGTGTGGACTTGAGAGTGTCCCCGGGTTGGTTGAGTGTCGGTCTTGCGGTGTGAAACCGTGGGTGACTCGTCCCTCGTTCTCGCTATGATCCTTTCCACTGCTGGAACCTCAGGGGCGCTTGGCTCTCTCTCTCTGCAAGGGATTTGAGGTAGGCTGTAATCTCCATCAAGGCGGCCGTGATATTCATTTGTTGACTGGCGAGGGCATCTTGTCGCCGGGCTATTTCTTCTATGGTTGGAGGCGTCGGTGAGTTCTCGCCTCTTCTGCAGTTGGTATTGATCGGGTGGTTGTTATTGGGGTCTGTCTTTCTTGTAGAGCTTGAGGTGTTGAAGCGAAAATCAGGTTCTTCATATCCCATCCCTAGTTCAGACATTCTAAAGGCGACCTTCTGAAACCGAGAGAATGATCTCCCACTGTGGTCGCCAACTGTTTTTACCTGGAAAAACAATGCACCGTCTCTGGGTACTTTCGTAGTGTTCGAGATCAAAGTCGAACAAGACGAGCCTAAACCAAGTCAATGGCCGTTCACGTCTTGCTTCGGTCACAGAGAGAATAGAGGTTGATCTAGGGAGGGAAACAGCGAAGAAACTTGAGATCAGGTTGAGGAGGTGTTTTGGGTGTAAGAGTTCAAGATTTCCGTCGTGAGGGTGACGGGAAATCTCCAAGGCTCGAAGTGTGTTGGTTGCTCAGGCGTGTTTACTCTGAGGCTCTGGTTCATTCAGGTGTTCTGAATGTCTGGTTGTTTCTGGATGATCTTCTACTTCTCGCCTTGGAAGATAGAATGAGGCCTCTATTTATAGTTTTGAACTCACCCTGATCTCTCGATAGAGAAGGTGGAAGTCGTGGAAGAGTGGAGGAGTGGAGGACATGGGTTGGTTTCCGTAACTGCCTGAGTTGTGTAGAACATGTCCACTCGCGCCATCTTCTCGTAACTGTCCACTATCTATATCAGTTTCATTCAACTGTCGTAGACCGCCAGACCAATACCCCTAAAGTTATCCCCCCGTGTGATGTTTTGATGTCTCGAGTGATACGCAGATATTGCGTAGTTGAGTTGTGCTGAGTCTGAGTAGGGTCGTATGGCGTGGCGCCGTGACCAACGTGAGTGTGGTGCCTCTAGGACACGAGTATAGGAGTGGCCTTGGCTATTGGCCAAGGCCAGGAGTTTATAGCGCCATTGGTTTGTGGCGCTATAGCCCAAGGGGCTGCGGCCTTGGCCTTTGGCCAAGGCCAACCTCCAAAGCGCTTTAGCGCTAACCCATTATTCATGGCGCCACGGCCTTGGCCTTTGGCCAAGGTTATTTTGTAAAACGATTTTAGCGCTAGCCCTATTATTCATGGCGCCAAGGCCAACTCGTTGTGGCGCCATGGTTCATGGCGCCACGGCCTTGTCCTTTGGCCAAGGCTAACTTGTAAAGGGCTTTGCGCTAGCCTCATCATCATGGCGTCATGGCTCATGGTTCGTGGTGCCATGCTATGTGGCGCTATGACTTTGGCATCTGGCCAAGGTCAACTTTGTTGCAGCTAGTGCGTGCTGGCTATGCCTTGGTTATGATGTGCGTGTCTACGCTACAATCATACTTGAAGTCATGGCGTGTTTATCCATGGTGTGTTAGACCATCCCGAGTTTAGGATGAGGTCTGTTTAAGCCTGTTTAGGCTGCTGTATGCTTCTCAGGAATTCTGGACAGGCCTAGAACTTCGATATTCCTGAGGTTTTCATTAAGACTCGAATGTTGAGTCGCATAAAGAGGAATTCCGTGAGGATGCGTCTCTGTTAACTCTTCACCGTGTACCATGTCGTGATCTGGTTCTCATGCCGAGGAATTCGAGGCGATGTCGACATGAAGCAAATTAATGGGTTTAATGCGTTGGTGAGATTATCAGTACTGCACTATGATATCATCCTTTCCACCGGGGGTTATAAGAGAGAACTCATAGAGAGTTTGTTTAGCTCGTAGAACGGGTTGCATTCTGAGCTATGGAGATGTGCCTGAATATGCAATTGCCTCTAGGTTAGGCTTATTTAGAGAGTATTTTTACAATCTTGTCCCTCTCTCATTTTTCACCATCTACATGTAGGAGTTAGTCTATTCAGACTCAACTCAAGCTAGCACTTGGATATTGATTTTTGAGATCGTCTAAGTGTTAGTAATTGGATATTGATTTGTAGATTGTCCTTTGACTTTTTCATTTAATTCACGAACCAAAAAGTTGGTAGTGTGTTTGGGTACCTCCTATTTTCTCAATAACCATAGTATTTCTTCGAAAGTCAAATCGGAAACTTTTGATTGATCGTTGTGGTTTCGAATACAATACTAGTAATAGAGATTTTCTTTTGGGTCTCTTCCTAAAAATCTAGGGTTATTACATGAATCTTTGTCTCTCCGGATATTCCTACGCATGGACGTATTTGGTGAGAGAGAAGAAGTATATATACTCAGTTTTTGGGACGGCTGAACTCATTGTAATGTATAATATGAAGGGTAACCTGTTTTTTCATTAATTTTAAAGAATATTGAACTCTGGATTAAGTTTATTTTTTTCCTGGTTGGATCTTAGATTAAGACCCTATATTTGCGTTAGACTAAATAATAGTTTTATATGTGAAATTTTCTACCATTGGGATATTTGTAAAATCATAATGCTAAATTTACAAAATCCAATTTATTTATTTTAAATAGTAATTAAAAATTTAGAAAACAAATTTATTCTCGACGTCTTTGGATTCGTATACTAAAAGATGCGATTAAAACATTTTTTGGAACAATTTTCACACCTATTCTAACTGTCGAAATGGAAATTTCTAATCATAATTTATTTTTGCTATTTAATTCGCTTGTTTTAAGAAACGGTTTAAAAACCCGTCATAATATCAAAGTTATTTTAGGGGTTTCTGATTTTAAGGAAAGGCTCCAAAGCACTATACATATTCTAAATTGGTTTTAGAGGGTAACCAAGTTCTAATCTTAAGTTAGTATTTTCAGCCGTAAGTCAACTTAAGGATGGAGTTAGCCTGCCGTAAGGAGTTCAAAAAAAAAAAAAAAAAAAAAAAAAAACCAAAAATTAATATTTCCAACTGTAAGTTGTGAATGGGGTGATATGCAAATCCGATCCGAGTCACAGAGGTAGCGATTCACCTATTCTTTCTCTCTCTCTCCCTCTCTCTCTTTCTTAGGAAATGATCTAATCTCTTAAGTTAGTCCTCTAATGATCTTATTAGAGTCATATTTATAGAGATCTCCTTTTACCCTCAGGTTGCCATGTGTCTCCTCAACCACTTATTCACATAATTGCCACTCCTTATCCCTTAGGTCTCTAAAGTCCCTTAACCCAAGCCCATTCAGAGGGGTTTAGGTAAGCACATGTCAGGCCCATTAGGCCTTATAAGACTTGGGGTATCCACATTAGTCCCCTGACGGTTCGGGCGGGCAGGATGCCGGGTCAACCGTCACCCAATGGAAACCCAAGTCCCCAGTCACCTCTACAGTTACCTTCTCAAATCGTAGCCTACGTGGCAGCACACGTTTCTACCATTTAAATGATGTCGTGGCCTAAGTGGCGAGCGGTTACATTTCCCTTTACCTTCTTTCCTTTACCTCCTTAGTATAAATAGTCACGACTTCATCCCCTTTAGCCAATTCTTCTCTTTTTCTTTCTTCTTCCTTCGCCAGAATGAGCGATCACGAGCCCTTGCCAGACGACCAGATCGCCTCTGATCAAGAGAACGAGGTCAACCCTGAAGATGCGCCAGAGTTAGCCATCTCTGCCTGGGCTTCTTTTGTAACAGCGGGTGTCAGCTTTCCGGGGACAATTCCGGCGATATTTGGCTCACTAATAATTCCGTCCACCGGTCCGGTACTTCCCAGTGTAGCCGCGTCTTCCTTCTGTCGTATTAAAGCCATCAATCGCTATTGTTTCCTTTCCTGCGCTGCGAACTCTTGGCGCATGTCGTCTAAACTCAAGTTTTGCGTGTCATTACCAAGAGATGGTGCAACTTCTCCTTTGCTCCCCTGTGTCAACGCCTTTTGTGCGCTCGGGATTCCCATTGATACCCTCTTATTTCCTCTTGTGTCTTCGGTGTCGCTGTCTGTTGGCTCGTGTTCTACCAAGACATAATCCCCAGCGGGTTCAGGGACCTGCTCGGCGTTCTTCCTCGACGTGCTCGGTGCCTCCCGCGCTGGCTGCATTCCGCTGGACTCAAAATCGGTCTCCCGGTGTGGTCGCCAACTGTGAATGAGGTGATATGCAAATCCGATCCGAGTCACACAGGTAGCGATTCACCTACTCTTTCTCTCTCTCTCCCTCTCTCTCTTTCTTAGGAAATGATCTAATCTCTTAAGTTAGTCATCTAATGATCTTATTAGAGTCCTATTTATAGAGATCTCCTTTTACCCTCAGGTTGTCATGTGTCTCCTCAACCACTTATTCACATAATTGTCACTCCTTATCCCTTAGGTCTTTAAAGTCCCTTAACCCAAGCCCATTCAGAGGGGTTTAGGTAAGCACATGTCAGGCCCATTAGGCCTTATAAGACTTGGGGTATCCACATAAGTCAACTTAAGTCTGGAGTTTTGCCAGCCGTATAATTACCATAAAGAGTTCAAAAAAAAAAAAAAAAAACCCGTAAGTTAATATTTCCAGCCGTAAGTCTACATATGGCTGGAGTTTTACCATCGCTAGAGCCACCACCACCATCACTGGTAAATCTAACAGTTAGTAACCACGAATTCCACCAAAATTACTCTTTTCTACTACATACTTCGATCGATTATACATAACAAGAAGGAACATATAGGCATACTGGACTATTTCCATCGTTTGGTTCTTCATTTACTTGGTTTGTTTCTTCATTTGGATCTTCATGTCGTTGTGACCCCTAATATATAGGTAATTGGTAGTGGTGGTTCATGTTGTGGTGGTGGCGACGACAACACAGGTGGTGGAGGCGGAGGCGGCAGTGGCAGTGATGGTGGTGGTGGCCTAGTGGTGGATAAGGGACATTTAAGATTTACTTTAACAACTTCCATAAGGAGTTCAAAAAAAAGTGTCATAATATTCCAAGCCGTAACCTTTACTAACCAGCCGTAACCACATCCAGTGTATCCTATGGTTGGCTTAGAGCTAACAACTTTGGCGATAACTCAAACTTACGGCTGGGATGCTGGAGTTTTATGAACTTCTAGTCGTAGCTTTCTGTTACGGTTGGTTTTCTGGGTAAATCTAACAGTTAGTTACCACGAATTCCACCTAAATTACTCTTTTCTACGACATACTTCGATCGATTATACGTAACAAGAAGGAACATATAGATATACTGGACTATTTCCATCGTTTGATTCTCCATTTACTTGGTTTGTTTCTTCATTTCGTTTTGACCCCTAATATATCGGTAATTGGTAGTGCGGTTCAAGTGGTGGTGGTTCATGTTGTGGTGGTGGCGACGACGGTACAGGTGGTGGAGGCGGCAGTGGCAGTGATGGTGGTGGTGGCTCTAGTGGTGGATAAGGGATCTTTAAGATTTACTTTATAATATCCCTATCTTGTTTTAGTATAGAACACTTTCCTTAAAATCCTAATGTAGAATCTATTAAGAGGTCCTATATATTAGTCTTTGATTAACCGGAAGGGCAATGAGAATTTTGGTTTAATCGTTGGTCTTTTTTTTAAAAAAGTTTTTAGACAATTGTATTCTTTGCACGTGCGGACTTATAAAAGATATTTTAAAATTTCCTAAAACACCCTCGTATACTAGATACATTACTCTAATCCCAGTTCAGTTCTTCAATTTCTTCTCCGAGGACAACGAGAGCACTGGCGATGGTGATTGATGGAGAGCTACATAAATTCCACAAGTGAATCCTTTCATAAACTAAAACCAGAGAAAGATAGTGGCGTCGATAATGGTAAATTTTTCGTAATTCTTCATTTATAATTTTGCATTTCTAGGGTTTAATTAAATGGGGACGATTAATTGATTGTTGTTTTTTTTTTTCCAATAGTTGCTTCCAGATCAACAAACTGTGAGTTACCCTACTCTCAACCTTGTTGTTGTTGGTGATGGTGGAACTAGAAATTTAGATTTTTCGATTTTTGTTTCATTATTTGGTGGATTTTTTTATTTTTTTTTAATTCTGATTTGATATGTAGAGTTAGGTTTGTTTTGCTAAGATTAGTGATTTTTTATTTTTGACTCCACAGTAATTGTTGACCGATTAGGTTTTACTTTTGGGATACAGTTGGTTGGAAGAAATTCTTTCATTTTTGTTTACCAGTTGCCGATTTTAGGCTTTACTGTTTGAATCGATTCGGAAATGTAATGCCTCCAAATCCAGTATTATGTCCATTAACAAATCCTTTGTAACTACATTATTCTGTCATTGTATACCCTTGTAATTAAGTAAGTCAACTTAGTGAGAGTGTTCACCTTTGTCACCTGTTGGTGCTTAACTCTGTATTCATTGTACTCGTAAGCTTCATGGGGTTACAACATGTTTACAAACCTTTTTGTGATAGTTTTGAAATGAACTTTTGTGTCTAGTGATCAATCTGTACTAGTATGAGCATGAGCACTAACTAATTTTAGGGAGGAGCGGCTAAGATTTTGAATGTGATTTTCATGCGGCTAAGATATTCTAATGTTGCATTTTGTTTGTTCTTTGCAGGTATGGAGAGATAGTCCAAGTAGATGCTGCACACATGCCATCTAGTTTGGTGAAGCCTTCATACACAGGTTCATTCTTGACAGTTTCACTGCTATCAGCTGGAGTGATGAGTTAGTGGTTGTCATGTAAGGGTCACATATATGTGCTCTCCAATCCAATCTTCCCTTCTTTTTTTTTTCTTTTCCGAAACTCACAAGTTCATTTTTCATTTTTTATCATTGTTTTACTTGCTTAAATCCTTATATGGCACAATAGTGCAAAAATGGTTGGCATTTGCTCTTCCTAGCTTTTGTGTGACCTTGTTAGAATGTGTATCTTAGATTAGCAAGTCATGTTCTTTATAGGGCTGTGACCATATCAAATTAGCATAGTAGTTTATTTTTTATTTGAATGTGCAATGGCTTCTTAATCTTTTGACTATTTTTTATCAGTGCATATTGTGTTGTACTGGTTTAATTTATCAGTACATATTGTGTTGTACTGGTCCAGCGCTACATATAATGTTGTACCGCTCAATTTTCCCAGTACATATTGTGTTGTACTGATCCATCGGTACATGTTGTGTTGTACTAGTTCAATTTTAGCAGTACATATTGTTTTATACTGATCCATCGTGTACAGTTTATGTTGTGGTGGTTCAATTTTATCAGTACATATTGTGTTGTACTGGTTCAATTGTATCAGTACATATATGTTGTACTGAAAAAAACTAGGTAACCACTGATTTGCTTTGGCAGCTCGAGTTCTAGCTCTGTAAGTTTAAACAAGTATATTTTTGTGTAATTTTCAATTTTATTTTTGTTCCACCGATCCCATATGTTGATATTGGTATTCCTGCTGAACCACATTGGGTGTCTTTTCTGGATGTTTGGCAAGGATGGTTCTGCAGGGATGGATCAGGAATTAAATGAGTGTGCTTATCTAGTAGCTGATACTGGTGTTACTGAGCACTGCCGGTGGTGGTACATATTCGATTGATGCAAGGTAGATTTTCTTACAGTCTTCTTCACTCATTACCCAGTACATATCATTATGTACTTTAATATTTATGGTTTTCACCCAGTACATATTAATATGTACTGGGTATTCAACTGTTGTTTTTCTTCAGTATGTTCGTATTCACCTTATTGGCTATTTTGATTTTTGTTTCGATTTGATCTGACCGTGCGATTGTGTTTATCTCGTGAGCAATTCGATATCCCTTGTGCGAGGGTTGTATTTTGGTTGTTCGTTGAATAGAGAGAGATGTATATGATATTGAACAAGCTCGTGTTTTGACTGCTATTGTTTTCTTACGATCAGGTCTTTTTGATGATATACTTTTCAAATGGCAACTTATGTTGATCAAGGCAGACAACAACATGATGGAGTGATGGGAATGTCCACTGTTATTTTTCACACATACTTATAAATATGTACCGCTTACAAGCACGACCTAAGGTATGAACACAATATTTAGAGTAATGCTAAGTAGACGTAATCATGTTTTTGTGATGAACTTCCCACCCCGGAATGTCTCGGGTATGAGAGAGGGGCGGGCAATAGAGTGATGAGCTCCCCTACCCTAGAATGTCTTGATTAGGTGCACTAGGCATTGATCTCTTTCAGGTCATACAATTGTATTGTTTACCGTCATTGAGCTTCATGTTTTGGTAAAATAGTTGCATTTATTTCATCATGGAGTCTTTACCGCCTTTCTGATTCTGATTGAATACTGCTTGTAAATAATTTTATAGTGTATTTTGTTTCATTCGTTACATGCTTGGTTGTCAGAATAAATTTTTATTCTTGTTGTCGAGTTGTATGCTTGGTTCCCATGGTAAGTACAGTACGAGTTTTGGCAAATTATGTGGAACGGGGATTCAACTACTTAATTCAGCAGTTTAAGCCAGACCTAAGTTAATCAAGTTTTTTTTTTAATTCTAATCCACAGATTGGTTATTATAATCGTAGCGGCATTCAATAATTTAAAGCTAAGTAGCTAACCTATTCAAAGATATCAATATAGTATTTTGCTTCAGTAAATATTTTAATCGGTTGATATCATGTGTTAGCAATTCGGGATACGGATACAAGTTCGGAACGGCAAACGTACGAGTATTATACGAATTCGGATAGTTTGAATTCGGTCAAAAATCCGGTCAACGGTTCGTTATTCGGCAGTTATTCGGAACGGCATACGTACGTGTATAATTCGTTTTAGAGGTATGAATTCGGGTCAACAAATTCGGGATATATTAAAAAATTAAATATAAGAATTATGGTAGGGTACAAAGATTTAAGGTTTGAAACGTAATATACTTAATTACATATATACTAATATCAACAAAAAATAGCTGGTTCGGTGGTTCCGCAGCACGCATGGGTACAAGTTGTGTTGGGTTCGATCCCCTACAGCAGCCATTTTTGAAATTCTAACGTTAAAACGAGCTGGACAATAAAATCGCCAATAAATCGGAGATTAATGTACAAATCGGCGATTAATCTGCGACGAACTAATCGGACGAACTATTCGCGCATCCGAACTATTCGCGGTTTATTCGAAATGTCCATATAGTCCGCGTATTAGGTTCGGTGTTAGAACTATTCGGCCGATTGGTACGTATACGGCCGAATTATACGTATTCGCGTATAATTCGCGAACTATTCGGCGAATTGCTAACTAGGCATAGGATGTCTAGTTATGTGGAAGTGGAACCACCACTTAATCAAAAGTTATAGTTGAACTGCGGAAAAGAACAACATTGTGTGTCTTTTTTGGAAGTGGCCATGCCTAATAACAAAGTGATGTTGTTGTTGCTCCAGCCCTTGCCGGTGGTGCAGATTGAACTGATGTGGAAAAGGGAGGTAATGGAGACTATTTGACTGGAGTGGAGATTTGTAGCAGCAAAGATTAACTATTATGCACGTAATTTCTTTAAACAAAAAGAGTTAGAATGTATGTCATTTGCATAAACTATTACATTTTCAGAAATTTCATGAATGTTTTGGAACTTTATTAATGAAATGAAGAGATTTCACCAATGTTTATGTCGATCTCACTAAAAGGAGGAGAACCGTTCCATTTAATCTACTATAAGTTTGTATTTGTATTCTTGACTGATTTCCCTGAAATGATAGGTTTCCACATATTATGGCATTTTTGAGACTGATCTCACAATAAATATGTACTGGCACTTGATGACATAGTCAAAAACCACCCAGTTTCTGCCAGTACAGCCAAATGTGTAATGCAGTTTTACCAGTACATCGAAATATATACTGACAGTTGAGACCAATATGTACTGGCAGTTGAATATGTATTATAATTTTATTAGTTCAACCGAATATGTATCGGCAGATGGCATATGTCAAATACCACCCAGTTCAGCCAAAATATGTACTACAGTTTATCAGTACAACGAAATATGTACAGACAGTTGAGACCATAAAAAACCACCTAGTTTCATTCAGTACATCTAAATATGTATTGTAGTTTTATCAGTACATTTAAATATGTATTGGCTGTTGAATATGTACTGTAATTTTATTAGTACAGTCGAATATGTATCGGCAATTGACATCGTAAAAAATTGTCGAGTTTCTGCCGGTACAGCCAAATATGTACTGACATTTATACATCAAAATCATTCCAGTTTTTTTCCACTAAAGTCATATATGTACTGACGTAAACACATCAAAATTAAGCCAGCTTTTTTCTTTCTTCTACCACCATATGTATGTACAATACTCTTAACACCATAGTTAACCGTTATCATCACCATCTTCTCTTGCAGCTCATCATCATGCAAGGCCCATTGATGGTGTTTGATTTATACTTACGGCCCTGGATATTCAGAATTATTACTCAAAACGTATCTTTTATAGTTCGACCACCACCACGCACGCAAAATCGACCTAAATACAAACCAAACAATTCAAACATAAACGGTAAATACCAAAGAATTCTAGAGCTAGCTGTTTGTCTTTATCACCACTACTTGATTTTGCTGAGAGTTGATTTGGTAAGACTTTTAGGGCACGAGATAAAAATGAGAGGAATTTTTTGGCTAACGGACGAACTAATAATGGATCTGTATGCTTCTTATTTTTTTGAGATTTCTTGGTTAGGTCTTCTTCTTCTTCTTGTAGAGAAATGAAATCTGAAAAGGGTTGTAACTTGTAACAGGGACGGACTTAGCCGAGGGCTAAGCCGGCTGTAGCCCGCCCTAAGATTGCCGAATTTTTTTTATAGGTAGTAGCAGAGCCGATCCTGTGACTAGAAGGGCCCTGTGCGAGTTTTGTGATAGGGCCTATATAAGCCGGAAAAAAAAAAAAAAGTGCCCATAGTTTCATAACGATGATTGAATTTTTTTTTTTGTTTTTTTTTTTTTTTTGAAAACTAAGAAAAGAACAAAAACAGGCTACGAAAGCAAATGATATATTCGTAGTTACACTAATATTTGAATCCAATGATAAAAGTATGGTACAATCTTAAATCATTGCATGCCTTTAGAGCATCCACAATGTTGAGCGTGTCAAATGCCAAATACTATCACATATTTGACATTTATAAATGACATTTTGGAAAACAAATGTAGTGGGCGGATGCTAAAAGATAGCCGAGCGCAAGCGTTTAATGCGACAACCAAGAGACGGAGTTGAATAACGTGTTTCATCAACAGGCGCAACTGAATAATACGAACGCATTGTGAGAATGCGTCGCACAGAAGACAGAGAACATGAAGGCGTTTCAAGTGGGACGGCCCATCAACCTGCGCCCCACTATCAGGCGCAAGCATACATGGGGCCATAGCTCTTGACGCACTTGAATAATGAGTCTCATTTCTCTTGGCGCAAGCATACAATGCGTCCCATCAAATGCGCTCCATCAAATGCTATCTGGGGGTCAAATTTGAGACGAAACCCTAGAAATGCTATCCTATAATTGAGTATAGCACGAAGACTGTGATTGTTTTTTTACGTTTTGGATCCTAAATATGACTATAGAACCCACTATAACATGAAGACCGTGGATGCTCTTAGGAGATGTTTATAATAATAAACTTCACATATAAATATATATACATCAAAATCTGAACACTGGTTCGGTGGATGGAAGGTCATGTTCGTTTCTAGAGGTCTTGGGGTTGATCCCCTTCCTGACATTGTTTTGTTTTGAGAAAATAAAAAGGATTTAGTTGTTTGTGGCATTTGAGTTAACTAGGCTTCATTTGTGGGCTTACAAAATAATTGTGGGTTGTATACACGCTAGTGGGGGCATTTGATTCGGCTAGAGAGGGCCCTTTGACAGAGATGTGCCCTGTGCGGTGCACCTCTCGCACCTGGCCAGGACCGGCCCTGGGTAGTAGTTTTGTATTAGTTTTTCACACTTAGCCCACACATATTAGCCCAACCATTCTTAGCAGCCCAGTAACTTAGCATATAGTAGTATGTTATACAGCTAGTTATAAAATATTAGCCCAACCATTCTTAGCATATTAGCCCAACCATTCTTAGCAGCCCAGTAACTTAGCAGCTAGTAACTTAGCATATATTAGCCCAACTATACATGTACTTAACTAGTTATAAAATCTCAATGCATACAACTTTTTGTATAAAGTATGTATCTTTTGTACTTAACTAATGAAATGTCAATGAATATAACTTTTTGTTATGAACTTGATGGATTTTCAATGAATTTTATGCTTGTCGGGAAAAAAAATTCCAGCGGCGGCGCCAGCCCGCGCCTCTACAAAAATATTAGCCCGTCCCAACTAAAATTCATGGGTCCGTCCCTGACTTGTAAGTAATCTAGGATTGATTGATGAAGATTTTTTGTAATCTGAGGTTTCTAACCTTGTTATTAGGGTTTGCTCGGTGGTGGTTGTGGCCACCATCACTAACACATACTCCATATGAGGATGGAATGAGGAAGGAGGAAAAGCAGTCGGAGGAAGGAGGAAGAAAGGAACGGTAAGGATTTAGGTTTACTGGAGAGGAAAAAAACCTTTCTTTTCTTTTACTATCACCCATACGTGCTAACCCAGGTTTTTTGGACCTCCGGTTAATCTTAAATTCTCAATGTCCCTTAGCCTAATTGGGTTCTGGGTTTTTAGACCAAACAATAAATTTCTCGATCGGAATACGGTATAAATCCGGGCCGTGGCACGTTTTCAATAACTTGGTTGATGGGTCTTTGGTATATACGGGCTTGATATATGTCAGTATTGATCAGTCCAGTTTATGTACACCGTCGATTTGATTTTACCCATCGAAACAAAAACCCCTAAGGCTAAACCTTTGCTGGAAATTGCTTCATCGCTTCCTTCTCTCTTCCGCCCTAACCAAAGTCCCCATTTTTATCTCTAAAGTCCAATCTCAGCTCTCTGATTTACCCCATTTAATTTAAATCTTCTCTTCGTGTTCATCATCTTCACCTAATCAAAAATGGCGGACGTAGTTCAATACAGACTAGAGCGTATGTTAGATGAGTTAGAAGACCTAGAAAAAAGAGGTATTTTTAGTCGAACAGAAATAGCAGAAATCGTTAAGAAGAGAAGAAATTTCGAGTACAAACTTAAAAGACCAAGTCCATTAAAACAAGATTTCTTAAGTTACATTGATTATGAGAAACATCTTGATTCACTTCGTAGGCTTCGTAAGAAAGTAGTTTCTCAAGATTTGAAAGAACAGGGTATTAAGAAAAGGAAAAAGAAATCTTCTTCTGATATTGCTGGTGTTTTGAGAATACTTGGGATTTTTAGGTTAGCTGTTACGAGGTTCAAAGGTGATATTCATCTTTGGTTTATGTACCTTGAGTATTGCAAAGAACGCGGTCATGGTCGAATGAAGAAGGTAACGCTTCTAAATCTCATCTAATACCTTGAATTTTGACATTTTTATTGTATTGTTAGGGTTTATTTGTTGGAAATGGTTACTGGGAGGATTGAACTGTTAGAGTTTGCCCCTGGCCAATGTACTATTCCTAGTTGGGTCTGTTTTGTTATTATGATAGTAGTTGCCTAGTTGGAGTATAATGATGACTGATATATTCGTTTCGCTTGATAAGAACAATAGTAATATGTAAATATAGGAGTGGAAGTGGTGAAGTATCATCTTCTTTTTGAAACCCACTGTGCTGTCTGTGCAGATTTTACCTCAGGTGCTTAGGTTTCACCCCAAGGTACCTGGTGTTTGGATATATGCAGCAAGTTGGGAATTCGACCACAATTTGAATGTTGCTGCAGCTCGGGCGCTCATGCAGAATGGGTTGAGGGCATGTCCGGATTCTGAAGATTTATGGGTTGAGTATCTACGCATGGAATTGACTTACCTTAACAAGTTAAAGGCACGAAAGGCAGCTCTTGGTGAAGATTCAGGGGCGCTGACTCGAAAGGAAGATGTTGATGACAAACAGTGGAGAGATGAAAACAAGGATTTGTTTATGTCTCTGGATGGGGAAAAGGAAGGTGTTGATGGTACTGGTGTCAAAGAAGGAGAGTCGGGGAATAAAAAGGATACTTTCAGAGAGCAAGGGTCAGTTATTCTTGAGACTATCTATAATGGGGCCATAGAGGCACTTCCAACAAGCATGAGTCTGCGAAAGCGGTTTTTGGAGGTTTTGGATGGTATAGACCTGGCCCATTCCGAAGAGTTGAAGAAAAAAATGATGGATGGCTTGAAGAGAGATTTTGGCAACAAAGCGGAGTATTGGGATTGGTTGGCAAGGCTTCAAATTGGTGATCTTGAAAAGGCAAAGAATATGAGTAAGAAGGACATGCTTTGCCGGTTGAATAAAGCTGTTGATGTAAGCAATATGGCAACTCTCACCAATCCTGTATCTGCCTTCTTTCTAATTTCTAGAGCAATTTAGTTATTGACACATGAACCATGAGATAGTCCTGATTTAGAACAACTTACTTATCCTCTTATGACTGGCAACAGTAACGTTTAAGTGTATTTGCAGCTCTTTTGATAGACAAATTTGTGAAAATTTTAAATCTAAAACGTAAAACTTTGATAAATTTGATATGCGCAGCTGTTTTGATAGACAAATTTGTGAAACTTTTAAATCTAAAACGTAGAACTTCGATGAATTCGATATGCGCATGGAGTATTATTTGTAAACTGCTTCAGTTGTCCCGTAACTCTCTGATGTTTGACTTGCATTATTCTCCTGTGCATAGATATATGAGGAAGCACTTGAAAGCATGCCTTCGACGGAGGTGTTTTCCGTCTATACTAACTTTTGGAAGGATGTTATTGCGCCGAAGGGAGAAGATTCCCAAGTTTTCGAGCTGGCAGATATTTCTGATGAATCAGTAGAATTCACATCTCGTTTGTTTAAAGTTTTCGAAAAGGCTGAATCCATGGGATGCATCACGGAGGATCTTACATACCATCATATTTCACTGTACTTGGAACTTGGGAGATTAGAAGAAGCCAGAAATCTGGCAGAAAAGTTTTCGAATGGAAAACTTTCCTGCTCAATGAAAGTATGGGTTTTAAGAGTTTCTATAGAGATGAAATGGGTGACTAGGGAATCTGCTTCTCTTGGTAAAGATGACCTGCGTTCTGTCTTTGGACTCCTGCAAAACATTTTGTCGAAAGTGGCAATTTCAGAAGCTGAAAGCTTATGGCATATGGTATGGAATCCCGTTCTCATGCATGCAATTATCTGCTTTATGATTTTATTGGCTTCTCATTAAACTTGAGACTCCCTAATACCCTGCTCTGTCGAGATGCTAGAATCTTAAACTCACAATAGATTTAAGTATAAATGGCAACTAAAGGATTTAGGCTATCTAATTTTCAAGAAAAATAAGTTTCTTTTTCTACTTATGGATCTTCTCCTTTAAATGAATTTTAGAATGACTTATTGCTTTGTCATACAACCGTGTCAAGGATTTAGAGTATGCTCCAAAGGAGTATTATTTTTTCTTTTTCTACTTAGAGCATCTCCAATAGTGGGTGGAAAAATTCCTATGTGGAGGTCTTATTTAGACCTTTGTTTTGAAGGGTTTATGTGGATTAACCTAAAAACTAGAAAACTATCTCCAATAGTGGGTGTTATAACCTTTAGGATATCTTATGTGGATAAGATCTTAGCCATTTAATTTAATTTAAAATAATTATTAAAGGAAATAAAATAAAATTAAGGGTCTTTCCGAAAGTCTAGATAAGACTTTCTCTAACACCTTTTGAAGTCCATGTCATCACCCTTAAACTCAAAAACCCCACTATTGGAGATTCATTTTCAAAAATATTGGGTCTTAGATCTTATGTGGCAATAAAAATTAAGACCTCCACCCACTATTGGAGATGCTCTTAGAGGTTCACCTTTTCAATATATTTCAAATGACCTATTAACTTTGTCAAACAACTGTACAACACAACTCGCATTGACGCTGATCCCTGTGCTACTCCAACGTAGTGCCTGTGTACTAGCTAAGATAAAGAGTACACTTATTCAGATTTATATATAGAAAAGCGACGTGTGAAACTGTCATTATCTTGTGTTTTCAGTTTCCTCTTTCGGAGCACCGATACACAATGCCTGAATAGGATGAGAGAGTTGTGATTATTACACTTCCTCCCAATCGCATAAACTACTCATGCACCATTGGGAAGTTGATTTTTGTTGAATTAGTTGCTTCAATCCTTTTTGATAAGATAGATAAGAGTATGTTCACCATCTCCAAATAATTCTTTGAAACTGGCAGTGACTAAAGTTGAAGTCAAGTTTGTGAGACCTTCTCTTATAGTTAATGCTTAATGGTGACTGTCTAAGCCCAATATTTCCTTTCTATGGGCAAACTGGTTTACTGGATATCTGGCAAACAAGCTTAAGCAAATTCATTTTTGGGCACTGTCTCATTTTGCAGGCCGTTGAGTTCTTTTCAAATCAACCAAAGTACTTTAAGAAGTTGGTTGAGATTTTTCTCGTTTTCTTAACCAAAGAAAACGAAGGTGATGTTCCACTCTCTTCTGCAATAGTAAATTATGTTCATCAGAAAGATGGTCTTCAACGTGCAAGAGAGGTGTACAAGAGGTATGTTGCGACAGTGTTACCCAAAGTATTCATTTCAGTTTTTTTCTTAGAACAAAATCTTTGATGTTTAAATGTATACAGTTCTAGGATAATTGCTAGATTATCGCTTGTAAAAATTGTTAACCTTACCTTGTGCATCGATCGTATGCAGATTTGTGGCTACTCCTCACCCAAGTCTGACACTCTATAAAAACTGCATCGAGTTGGAATCTAACCTTGCATTTGGTGGCGATAAGAACGCTCTTTCAAATGCGCGCAAGTTGTATGAGTCCGCACTTACAACATATAAAGAAGATAGGGGATTATGGCGAGATTATTACTCCATGGAGATCAAAGTAATAATCCCTCTCTCCCTCTCATCACTAGACTGTACTCTTGCAGCTAGATATCTCAACACACCTGATTATAATCTATTTTTGACTTTTTTGTCTTGGCAAATTTTGCAGATGGGGACGTCAGAAACGATAAATGCTGTACATTGGCGTGCAAAGAAGATCCTTAAAGACACTACCGAATTACTTGTTTCTCAGAATCCGTGATGCATTTTTTTTGTTCGGCAATGGCAAATCACCTTCAATTTTGACAAGTTATTTAGTGTTTTTTTTTTTTTTTGATACGGTCCAAGTTATTTAGTTTATTTTACTTGTTTGTAGACAAAATGTAAGAACATTCTCTATAAAGGCAGGTCGGCCAGTCTATACTGACACAGGCCAAGATGATTGAGCAAACATTGGTTTTGTGTAGAGATGATTGATAGCTGATTTAGGGGCTTCAAGAAAATTGAAGCCCCTCAACTATCGGTCTCCCAATAGCATTTTTGCTCTCCCCCTATGTAAAAATCTTTTTAATACCAGATTTGCCCTTTATGTTTAGTGTTTAATTAGTTAACACATAATTAACTTAACTAAACTTGATTAAACTGATAATCAAAATAATTAGGTCATGGTGTTACACCATTATCGCCGCCTCCACCACCGTCACCGCCGCCGCCACCACTAACGCCACCAATCACTCTCCCACCTTTCTCGGCTTAACTTACGTCTAGAAGTTCTTTAGATTGCAGCCGTAAGTTCTTCTGGTTCACGAATTTTGATTTTCATGGAGAAAGTAGGAGAGGAGAGGAGAGGGAAATATTTTGATGTGTTGATTTTTAAAGTTTGGTTGTTTTTTTTTTTTTT
>JAJJMA010217440.1:0-20469 GCA_023529015.1 Papaver nudicaule | reverse complement strand
GATATTTGAAGTAAAAGTTGAGGGGCTTCAATTTTCTTGAAGCCCCTAAATCGGCTATCATATTTGCACCCAGTATTATACTGATTTCCAGAACTGGGTTCTGTAATCATATTCATATATGCAAAGGTAGTCCCATCAACCAGACCCAATTTTAGAACGAACACCAATAGGGGACATAACAAAATGAATGTCCAAGATTAATCCTCACCAAAATTTGTTTACTTTGTAACCATTAGATAAATTGTATATCCATGGACAGAGAGAGTAGAGAGAGGGAGTGGATTGGGACTACCAACCACCACTCACTAGCGATGTGGGAACAATCTTAATCTCTTGCAGAGCGAACCCTTGTCCACCCACTACATCCGTATGCGAATATGATATAATCCGATTCTTATATTACAGAAAGAGAGAAAAGAAAAGGAGAACGCACTATTTTTCTGTTCTACTCGTTATACCTAAGTAAGCAAGTCCTTACCACTCTCTGTATCTGCATTTTTTTTTCAAACGTATTAGGATTTGATTGGTTTTGTTTATTGGGTTTTATGTATTCGTGATTGATTTTGCTGACCTTTAGAGATCTATGACATTATATTCTTTGGTTGATTCTTTCTCTGATTTTTTGTGAACTTGCTGATTGTTAATATGCAAAAACATCCATCTAGAGATCTCAATTACTTTTTCTTCAAAACAGATATGGTTCCTTGATAGATTCTCAATGTTTATTGAATGATTGCTGTAACTATTTGTCTCATCTTATAGATCTGATCTTTATCTTTCTAGGATAAAGATGAGAGGAGGTTTTTGGCAGCTTGGGCAATCAATCACTCGCCGCATTGCTCAGGGCGACAAGAAATCTGTGGTACGACGATGTTTTGCTACTGAAGCTGCTGAGCTGAAGAAGACAGCTCTTTATGATTTCCATGTTGCCAATGGAGGGAAAATGGTTCCTTTTGCTGGTTGGAGCATGCCAATCCAATACAAGGATTCAATTATGGATTCCACTCTCAATTGCAGATCCAATGGTAGTCTTTTTGATGTCTCCCACATGTGTGGACTTAGCCTAAAGGGTAAAGACTGTATTCCGTTCCTCGAGAAGCTTGTGATTGCTGATGTTGCTTCACTTGCTCCTGGGACTGGTAGTCTTACTGTCTTTACCAACGAGAAGGGTGGAGCTATTGATGATTCTGTCATCACAAAAGTCACTGATGATCATATATACCTGGTTGTGAATGCGGGTTGTAGGGATAAGGATTTAGAACACATTGAAGGCCATATGAAGGCATTCAAAGCCAAGGGTGGAGATGTCTCATGGCATATCCATGACGAGAGATCTCTTATTGCTCTACAGGTAAATTCGTAAAATTAATTATTTCTGCCTTCTGTTTTCCTGTTTTCAATATGTTGGTTCACTCAGTATCGTCTTTGTACTTGCTGTACTTGCTGCATATTTAAAGTCTATTTGCTGAACTTAAAAAGGTTAAAAAATTTGGGTTTGAATTTTGATCCACTAATTGCAATCCTAAAACCCACTATTGTCAGTCGGCCTAATTTACTGTGTAAAATTGTTCCATTACATTTATGCTGGACGTTGCCCTTTTTTTTTCCTAGTATGTTCAATGTGTAACCCTCACTTCTGCTTCATGTTGCTTAATCTATGTTCAAGTATCTAAGCCTTACGGAATACAAATGTATTAACATATCATGGATTATTCTTTGACAGGGCCCTCTCGCTGCACCAGTTCTTCAGCATCTAACTAAAGATGATTTAAGCAAGTTCTACTTTGGGGAGTTCAAGATGTTGGATATCAACGGTGTCCATTGCTACCTCACAAGAACTGGGTATGTCGAGTTTATCAATATGCTTTAGCTTGAAGTAAATTATCATTATAAAACTTGATTAGTAGTTTTGGCACTCAGTTTTGTTCTGCAACGTAACATTATAGTAATCTAGTTTTCTTATTGTTGTTCCAGAAATAGTGAAAACTAATCACCCTGTCGGCCTTCACAAAAATATTCTTTCTTTCTTGTAGTATATTCGAACTATTGTAAATTTTTGCAAAAGAACTCTCTATTATATCTGATCGTAGGTCTGGCATGAAATTTGCAGGTACACCGGTGAAGATGGTTTCGAAATCTCTATTCCTTCAGAGAGAACACTCGAGCTTACAAAAGCAATTTTGGAGAAATCTGAAGGAAAGATAAGGTTGACAGGTCTAGGTGCTCGGGATAGTCTCCGACTTGAAGCAGGACTATGTTTATATGGTAACGATATGGAACAGCATGTGACACCTGTAGAAGCAGGGCTTACATGGGCCATTGGGAAGCGAAGAAGAGCAGAAGGTGGATTCCTGGGTGCCGAGGTAATCCTCAAGCAACTCGAGACTGGTCCGTCAGTAAGACGTGTAGGTATTATCTCCTCAGGACCACCTCCAAGGAGTCACAGCGAGATCACTGATACCGAAGGGTCAGCTCTTGGGGAGGTAACTAGTGGAGGATTCAGTCCATGCCTGAAAAAGAATATAGCTATGGGGTACGTAAAGTCTGGTTCCCATAAGGCTAAAACTAAGGTTAACGTTGTAGTCCGAGGAAAATCATATGAAGGGGTCATTACTAAGATGCCCTTCGTACCTACGAAGTATTACAAGCCAACCTAGGCAATGGAGAGAGCATCTCAAAGTTCTTTTTTCTTGCTTTCGCTTCCTTTGCAAGTGTCAGATGAACTTGAATGTTGTAATTAACACTAATTTCTTCTTAAATTGGAAGGATGTCATGCCATTTTTTTTTTTGTTGTTGGTATTAGGATATCATGCTAGTTGATAAACCACATTTGTGGGTCTTAGTAATTCGATCCCTGGAAGGAAAAAAAAAAAAAAAAAACACTCCACAACGCAAGTCAAAGTCACAAGTCACAATTCCAGATGGGGGTATAAAGTACGAATGTTGTTATGTATAAAATAGCTAATTTGTATTACCCCCTTTTTAAATGATACTGCTTGAATGGAACTGCTTGAATTCTTGGTATCTTTTTTTTCTTCAGGAAGTCGAGATTTTCACTAGAATGTGAAGCTTAACTCAAAGTTAATACTGTTAAGCAACATAGAAGTACATTTAGTTGTCTGGAAATTAGATTTTGTCATGCTGGATATCATCACACGTCATAACTATTTCCTCAGATTGTGTAATGCTGGAAATCATCATAAAGTCATAACTATCTCCTCTTATCTGGCAGGAACTCTTGTTATTTGGCAAGCATGCTAGTACAAACGGTAGAGAAAGAAACGTGTAAAGAAACAAGAAAAATGGTAGTAGTTTTTCCTGCACAAAAAAAGAAAGAAGAAATAAACAGTGCACCTTTAAATCCGCTCCTCCAAAAGACTATAAAAGGAACCTTCAAAAAATGTCATCCCTTCTTCATGGATCTTCAATATTTTCCTGTCCGAAATATTCACAACTTGTATAGGAAAGACTTCTTGTATACCCTCACCTTTCTTCTCATTCTCTTTTCTTTCCCTTTGTTTCTTGGCTACTTTGATCATTTCCAACCTCGATTTATTTTCCAAATTCTACCAAATTATCAAAATCTTAAACGCGAAACTTGTGATTATTCAAAAGGGAAATGGGTTCCGGATGAGGGAACTGATCTACCTGGATCTTACAATGAAAGTTGCCAGTTTCTCGATCCTGGGTTTAGATGTCACCGAAACGGTCGAAAGGATGATGGTTATCTCAAATGGAGATGGCAGCCAGACAACTGCTCCATTCCAAGGTGGGGTCCCTGTCCTGGTAATGATTTTTCTTTGTGATTGCAGCATGCATAGTTCAGACAGGAACTTCATTACCAAGCCTCTAATTCTCCACTTGTTTTTTTTTTCCTTATGCATGTTGTGTGTCTTTCTATATGAAATGCAGATTTAATGCAACCGATTTTCTAGAAAGAAGCAAAAATGGTCGAATAGTATTTGCTGGAGACTCAATAGGTAGGAACCAATGGGAATCTTTGGTATGTATGCTTTCACAGGCAATTTCAAACCACACTAGCATCTACGAAGAAAGCGGAAAACCTATCACAAAACACAAAGGATACCTCTCTATTCGATTCAACGACTACAACCTTACCGTCGAATACTACAGGGTTCCTTTCTTGGTAATTGTCGATCGTCCACCACATAATTCCTCTAATCAAATACAAAGCACAGTTAGAGTTGATCAATTGCACTGGCGGTCCAAGCAATGGAATGGAGCCAATATCCTAATTTTCAATGCGGGTCATTGGTGGAGTGAAGATAAGACCATTAAGATGTATGAAGTCGAGTTTTCTTATGTATTTATTTTCGAACCTGGAAGAACTGATATTAACTTTGTTCTTCTTTAGAACTGGTATCTAATACTGTCTAGTCGTTAAGAAAAATGATTAGTTATGTTCCATTTTTATGTCAGGGGATGTTATTTTCAGGAAGGTGGGAAGATAAACATCACAATGAATGTACAAGAGGCATTTTGGAAGTCTTTACAAACGTGGCGATCATGGGTTACCCAGAACACACATCCAGATAACAGCTATATTTTCTTTCGAAGCTATTCTCCGACACACTACAGGCAAGTAATAGAGCACTATGAATTTGATTGTTGTCGATCAAATTAATATGCAATTCCTCAAACTAAATTCATCTTAGAAATTATAAAGCACCTAGAATACACTGACATGTTATGATTTTGAACCATACTACTGCAGAGGAGGAAAATGGGATGAAGGTGGTCACTGCGACTCTAGTACTTCACCAGAAAATAACTACACCAAGTTAAAAACAGAGCCATGGAATAACATGTTTATTTATAAGACAATTGAAATGATGAAAGATATGAAGAGAAATATACAGTTTTTAAACATTACATACCTGACAGAGTATAGAAAAGATGGTCACCCCTCGGTGCACCGGGAGCCAGGCACGCCAATTCCTTCCCCACAGGATTGTAGTCATTGGTGTCTCCCTGGAGTACCAGATACATGGAACAAGCTTCTATATGCCCATCTATTATCAAAAGATTACAGAAGTAAGAAGAGAAAAAACTTGTAGATACACCTAAGGATGAATTGTTTCATTGATAAAGTTAAGCTTGTCTTTATATATAGAGTTATATATCATTTAGGATACTTATGGGACTATCCACTTCTGCATTCTCATAGGGCTTCATTTTGTTCCATTCCATCTCCTTCACATTCTCAAGCTTCCTCAATCTGCCAGAGCCAGTTATCATAGACAGATAGCAGTCTCAATCTGCCAGACCTCATGTAATGATTATCATAGGGATACACAGTCTAGGATGTTACAACTTGAGGAAAGACGGATGAATTTTGTGAGAAGTAAAACCAACCATGGAACATATTTCCGAATAGCAGCTAAGATAGCTGCAATCTGCACGCTTAATTCTGGTAGCCAATTATCAGGATGTGGTTTTCAGTGAGAAATGCAAGAAACTAACTGAATACAAGGGAGACACTGAAATAAAAGGAGATGACTTGTATGCCAGATCAGAACAAGCATGCATGGCAACAAGTATTACTGGTGCCAAGTCTGTTACAAATCTCCAAACGTGTTATAGTCTTTTAGAGTCAATCCCCTTGCCAGCACTTTCATAGTTGTGGATGTATTAACTGCCAACAGTCCAGTCTCTTGCTAAATATCCTGCTTGCAAACACAAGATAAACAACATCAAAGTGCCAGCCCGGCAAGCAACTTGAATTGAGTGGCACTTTGTTCAACACGTAACACCTGCAGAAGCAAGACATACGTGGGTCATAAGAAAGCGAAGAAGAGCAGAAGGTGGATACTTATGGGGCAATGTAATCCTCTAAGGACTAGAGCCTTGCATGGAAAGAAGACGTGTAAGCTTTTCGTAGTTAAGACCGCCTACAAGGACTCACAGTGAGGTAACCGTTATCTAGGAGAGGTGATTAGTGGAGAATTCAGTCCATGGCTTAAAGAAGAATATTGCCATGGGGTTGGATCTGGTTCCACATAAGGCAGGAAACATCATAAATTGAAGGAAAATTGTACAAAGGGATTATCATGAAGATACATTCCCTACCTAAAAAATGTTACAAACCAACCAAGCGAATGGAGAGAACAGCTTGAAGTTTGACCTTTCCTTCCTTAAAAAGTGTGTGATGAACCTGAGTGTTGTAATTAGCACTAATATCTCTTGCAATTGAATGGATATATGCCAGTTGTCAAACCAAATTTGTTGGTGTATATACTAATAATTTGATCGAAAGAAAGATAACTCTTGAATAATAATGCAAAGCACAGTATTGTAAATACTGGGTAGAAGTTCTTCATAATACTTACAAGAGAAACATTTTATCACATTTCACAAGAAAATGAATCTACAAACAGAGTTCAAGCTGAATTCAAAGCAACAGTCAACCAAACTTGAGACCTAAATACACTCCAACAACAACAACATAGGATTACATTACAGGGATAGCTGTCACACAAACCTCAACAGGAACGAGCGCATCAAAGCTCTGGGTTGGCGACATCGTAGGCCAGTGTCATTTGGACGCCACCAGCTCTCCATTCCAGAACTTTCAAAACCTGCCATACTAATCTTTGTTGTGCAAGAAATATATTTTAGTTAGACTTCACCAAAAATCCCTACAAGAACAAACACCATCCTTGAAATGGTGAAAGCGGCATCTATCTCTAACAATGATTTCGCGAGTATAAATCTTTGAAAGTAATTTGGTAGCTGAATGACAATCCACGCAGACCCTCAGGTTCTTTGTAATTCGGATAGTGGTGCCCGGCTCAGTATTGATGAACCCAAAAGCGATAGCCAATTTTTCACTATGATGACAAAGTGCAGTTTCCTTCTCTTCATCTTCCATTTCGGTCAGAACTTCACTAGTTTTCGGACTGTAACCATCAAGCTTTAACTTTTTTATCATCTCGTCCAGTTTTCCATATATTTCCTCACTTTGAGGATGTGAATTATCCCCTGCAACAAACTCATACACTCTTCCTTTCAGCTCCATGAAGCTACATCCAGGAGTCTTACTTACACCTCGATCTCTCATAACTTTCCTCAATTCTGCAACATCTTTCCACTTCCCCTTGACAGCATAAAGATTTGAAAGTGTTACATATCTACCGCTATGATTTGGCTCTAATTCAATTAGTTTCTTCCCAATCTGTTCTCCTTGTTCAGTATCTCCATGTACCCTACAAGCGTTGAGAAGAGCTCCCCAAACAGCAGAATTGGGGGTCATTGGCATACCTTTAATGACTTCCTCAGCTTTACTTAACAAGCCCGCTCTACCATATAAATCAACCATACAACAGTAGTGATGGATATTTGGTATTATTCCATAAATTTTTGCCATAGAGTCGAAGTACCTTGAACCTTCATTAACCAACCCTGAATGGCTGCAAGCATTCAAGACTCCAATAAAAGTAACTTCATTTGGTTTGACTCCATTCAAATCCATCTGGGAGAAAAGCTTTAGAGCACTCTCTCCTCGCCCATTAACAGCCAGCCCACCAACCATGGCGCTCCAAGCTTGCACATTCTTTACCTCCATCTCCTGAAAAACCTTAAATGCTTTTTCGACACACCCACACTTCAAGTACATGTCTATTAAAGAAGTACCCACTCGAACAGTAAATCTGACACTTTTCTTTCTCAGATACCCTTCAATCCATTCCCCTAGCTCCAATGCCCCTATGTGAGCACACGCGGAGAGAGCATTTACTACCACGCTTTCATTTGGTTCTACTTTCTTCTCCAACATTTCTTGGAAAAGCTCCAAACCCTCCTTGAATCGACTATCTTGCACATACCCATTGATCATAACACTCCAGGAAACAACATTTCTCTCCGGCATTTCACGAAACACTTCACAAGCAGACTCAAAATCCCCATATCTCAAAAACACACCCATCATAATATTACACGAAGCATCATTGTATTCAGGAATTTTATCAAATACCATTTTAGCAGAATCCCTCAAACCACAATAGCCATACATTTGCATCAAAAAGTTTAAAACTGAAACTTCAGCGGAAAACCCAAGTTTGTAAATTTGACAATGAAGCGCTTTGCCAAACGAAAGACAAGGAGTTTCTGAACATGCTTTCAGAAGCAACGGAAAGGTATGAACATCAAGTCGAATATTTGAAGACTCAAGAATATGAATGTAAAAGAGAATTGCATCAATGGGGTTTGAACTAAACGCGTAAGCTCGGAGTAATGTGTTGGCTGTGAAGATATCAGGTTTACGAATATGAGAGAAGAGGAGTCTAGCGTAAGCAAGAGAACCATTTGGAGAAAGAGCAGAAAAGGAAAGGATTCGAGAAGCGACAAAGTTATCACTAAAGATGCCGGCTTTAATGGTTACACCATGAATTTGAGATAGTTGTTTCATGGAATTACAGGAATTGAGATGATGAAGAGTCGGGTATTTCGTAAGAAGTAGTGGAGTTGGAATCCATGGTGGATTTTGTGTATTCTTCGAGGAGGTTTTACAGAGGGTTTTAACAGGATAATAAGTTTGAGCCGAGGAATACATTTCTGAATTTCCACACTCAAAACAGAAAACTTCGAAAATAATGAATTACCGGGAGAAACCGTGAATGGTTTGGTATGTAATCCTACCACTGGAGAAATTCATCTTGAATTGCATTGAGCTCGGATTTAGTCCTAAATAAATAAAAAAGTCTGCTGCACTTGGGTACAATGAAGTGTATGGTGAAGCTGATCAACAATTTGTTAGGACCTTAGTCCCACGTGGCTTATGAGGGTCATAATCTATAGTTCATAAGTCCCTTGGATCCCCTCAACTAATAGACCGGTTTATTATGTTGAGTTCTATCCATGGGCTTGTGACCAGTTGGGGTTGGTACTCTAACATTTGGTATCAGAGCCAGCCACCATGACCCAAGCCCGCTCCACGGAAGGGGTGACCTATAGGCTGGATTAGGATTAAGATGTAAGGGCACCTATGTATGGGCATAGTGTGACCACATTGAATACTGATAAATGGATGAAGCCGCCAAAAGGAAAGGGCTATCATCCGGTCAGTGTCGATAGAGTGGGCCAACGAGGACGTTGGGTTTGGAAGCGTGGTGGGATGTTAGGACCTTAGTCCCACATGGCTTATGGATAGGGGTGAGCAAAATGTCCGGACCCGCAAATCCGGCCCGCAACCGCCCCGCAAAATGCGGGTGAAACCCAAACCGCTGAAGCATTGGGCCGGACACGGTTCCATTTCTCAATCCGCACCATTTTGCGGGGCGGATGCGGATTGATTTTGCAATCCGCGGATATATCCGCTATCCGTAGGTATTATAGTAGTTATCTTAATAACCTAGGGACAATTATGGAAACTACACCTATAAAACACTCGACCTAAAAAAGGAGGCCCTATTTTTCTTTCTTCTTCTTTCCTTCTTCTTCTGCGTCTAAAACTCTCCTTATTTTTTCTCCTTCATATGAATTTTTTTTTCTTTTCTGTGGTGGTGATAAAATTTTGCACCATGATTATTATACTTCTTGTTTGTTTGCTGTGTTTCCTTTGCTGTCCTAACATGTTTGCTGTGTTTCATGATTAGTCTTTTCTTACTTTTGTTTTTTTTATCGATTCCTAGATCTAAGTCTGATACGATTGTGTAGGCTTCTTCTTTTGTTCTTTTTTCTTTCTTTCTTCCTTTGCTTTTCTCTGCCTCTTCTCTTATTTGTGTATTAGATCTTGGTTTGGAAGCTTTAGGGTATGATTAGTCTCTGGGTTATTCTGTTTATTCATTTTCAGATTAGTTATCTCATCATATCATCTAGCCGGACCTTTAGGATGGTGTGTTCATTTCTGTTCTTTGTGTTGTCTGCTTTCCTTTGATCTAAAATGGGTGTTTCAAAATGAAATTTCTTTGATTCTCTTTGAAAATTGATTTCTATAGGAGCTTAAATGTTCTGTGTTGTCGGTACTTCTTCTCTATTGAGTTTAAAATCATTATTGAATCCATGTTTTTTGTTTTCATTTTTAGGGGTTTGGTCGAAATCTATATCTAGATCTGAATAAATAATCTAGATCTAGATCTGATTTTTGTTTTCAGTTTTATGATGATATATTGATTATATCCAAGAACATACTTTTGTGATTGTTACTTATGCCTGCATCAACTTATGGTGTTTGTAAATTTGGTTCCTGTGATGCCGATTTGGATCTAATGGAAATTGTAAATTGTAATAACTCAATATTAATTTGTAAATTGTAATAATTTAAGTCTGATTTTGATTTTTTTTTTTTTGAGAAATAAGAGAAATCCGCGGATAACCGCATCCGTCCGCAAATACGCGGATGATGGGTGCGGACACGGATGGATTTTCCAATCCGCACCATTTGACGGATTGGGTGCGGGTGACCCCTAATCCGCATCCGTCCGTCCGTTGCTCACCCCTACTTATGGAGGTCATAATCTGTAGTTCATAAGTCCCTTGGATCCCCTCAACTAACAGACCGGTTTATTATGTTGAGTTCTATCCATGGGCTTGTGACCAGTTGGGGTTGGTACCCTAACACAATTATAAATAGAAGAAGAGCTGATCTGACGGAGTATACGTGGGGGACGCTGCTCTCGGAATAGTACAACCGTTGAGATGGGAATGGGGCGTGGGATGTGTGACTGCCTCTAGTAATTTCTACTAGAATTACTGAATCTCATTAATCCAACCGACAAAACAAATATCTGGTTATAAACCAGATATAACGGTACGAACAGACAGGCTGTTAAAGATAGCATGGACCAATCAAAACACACTAAACAGATTGCCACGCCTGACGACAACAACCCTTGATAAAGAATGAGATGAACGGTCCACAGAGGATAGAATCTTCAGCTGTTATTAGCCCCCCGCAATTTGATGTGGGCTGCCAGCCATCAACTTGTTCTTCAAATAAGCAAATCTTGGACCTGCTAAACCTTTTGTAAAAATGTCTGCCACTTGATCAAGAGTTGCAACATAAGAGATGACCAGATTCTTAACCTGTATGAGCTCCTTGACAAAATTATAGTCAATTGCTAAATGCTTCATCCTAGAATGCAAAACTGGATGGGAGGAGTATGAAATGGTGCTCATATTATCACAGCTCAAGCTAGGAGAAACTGGCAAGAAAATATGTAGACCAATGAGCAACTTACAGAGCCACATAACCTCAGCTGCTGAATTAGCTAACCCTCTGTACTCAGCCTTAGTGGATGACCTAGCCACAGTAGTTTGTCTCTTACAAGACCAAGAGACAGGATTTGAACCAAAAAATATGCAGTATCCACCAGTACTTCTTCTTGTTTCAGGATCCCCTGCCCAGTCTGCATCACTGAAACCATGTATTGTTGTTAAGCCTTTAGTAAAAAGAATGCCACAATCAATAGTGCCTTTGATATATTTGAGAATTCTTTTAGCAGCAATCATATGTTCAGATGTAGGAGTCTGCATGTGTTGACAAACTTGATTAACTGCATAGGCAATTTCAGGTCGAGTTCATGTCAGATACTGTAATGCACCAACCAAAGACCTGTAAGGTGTTGGATCCTCCATCTTTGTCCCTGTATTTGATAACAATTTGTAGCTAACTGGCACTGGTGAAGAGCAGGGCTTTGCACCTAACATATCAAACTTAGTCAGAAGATCAACTGCATATTTTGTTTGAGACAAAAACAAACAGTCTTTATTCCTTTTAACCTCTAAACCCAAGAAGTAATGAAGTGCACAAAGATCATTGATTGGGAAATGAGTCTGTAGAAGAACTATTAACTCATCACAATACTGTTGAGAAGTTCCAGTAAGAAAAATATCATCAACATAAACCAAACAGATTGTAAGTTTGGAACCAATCTTCTGAACAAACAGTGAAGTGTCAGCAGAGGATGATTTGAAGCCATATGACAGAAGCACATTCATAAGTTTCTCATACCAGGCTCTAGGAGCTTGCTTTAAACCATAAAGAGATTTATTTAACTTACAGACCCAATCTGGATGTTCAGGATCTACAAATCCAGGTGGTTGTGTCATATACACCTCTTCTGCCAAATCTCCATGAATAGAAGCATTACTCACATCAAGTTGCTTGACCTGCCAACCAAAATTAACAGCAAGAGAAAGAATTACCCTGATTGTTGTTGGCTTTGCCACTGGACTAAATGTCACATTAAAATCTTCTCCTTCTCTCTGGTGCAAACCTTTAGCAACAAGCCTAGATTTATTCTTATCTGTAGTCCCATCAGAGTTCTCTTTCTTCTTAAACACCCACTTACAACCAACAAGATTTTGTCCAGTGAATGGCACCCTGGTAAAAGTATTAGCTGCTTCCAAAGCTGTATATTCAACAATTAAAGAAGTCCTCCATTTATGTATTTTCCAGGCTTGACTAAAACATGTGGGAATTGGATCATCAAGTGATTCAATTAATGTAACAGATAAAGAGTATTTAGTGGAGTATACTTTTGGTTTAAAAATACCTCTCTTCCCTCTAGTAGTCATCTCATGAGTATTAGTAACAACTGGAGCAATAGAGGAAGATGTACTTACATCAACTTGACTCTCATCAGAGACAACATGAGTTGAGGATACAGCATCAAGAACAGAACCACTTTGTGTGTTTGAACATACAGGTAATGGCAAAGTTGGCACAAATTGAGAAGCCTCATCAGGTTGAGTAAAGTTATCTAAACAATGAGCAACTTCAGCTTCAGTTGGAGCTGGAGTGATAGTCTCAACAATATGTGGAGAACTAGACTTCAGAGGAAATTCAGACTCTTGGAACACAACATGTCTTGAGACAAAAATCTTTCATGTTGATAACTCCAGGCACCTATATCCTTTATGCTGAATACTATAGCCAATAAAGATACACTTTGTGCTTCTAGGTTGCAACTTGTGAGCAGCATAGGGTCTAATCCAAGGAAAACACAAGCAGCCAAAGACTCTTAAAAAATCATATGCTGATTTCTTCTTGAATAAAGCTTCAAAAGGAGAGATATTACCTATTGATCTTGTAGGGAGTCTGTTGATGGTGTAGTTAGCTGCAGTGATAGCTTCAACCCAGTAAGAAGTTGGCAAGGAAGACTGAATGAGAAATGTTCTGCAAATATCAATTAAGTGTCTGTGCTTGAACTCAACAACTCCATTCTGCTCTGGAGTATGAGGACAAGATATCTCATGTACAATGCCACAATTAGATAGAAAGCTAGTGAGTTCTTTATGTAAAAAACTCACCTCCACCATCAGTTCTGACTACTAAAACAGAAAGTCCAAGCTGTTTTTCCACTTGAGTCTTGAACTTATAGAAAACACTCTTGAAATCTGATTTTTCATGCAAAGGATATATCCAACAGAACTTTGAGAAATCATCAATTATATTGACATAGTATCTGTAACCAGACACTGATTTTACAGGACACGGACCCCATAAATCAAAGTGTAGAAGCTCTAGAGGTCTAGTAGACTTATGAGCAGAAGATGCAAAAGACAATTTGTAACTTCTACCCAATTGACAGTCTTGACAAAAGATTGGTGTCTTTATTACATTTGGTAGAGACATCAAGTTACATATAATTCTCATAGTTTGAAAACTAGGATGTGCAAGTCTCTTGTGCAGTACTTCAGCAGTCAGAGTACACACAGAAGAAAGAGCTTTATTAGAAGCAGATGATGAAACAATACTTTGCAGAGAGACAGTTCTACTGAATTAATCAAACTGAATTGGATATAATCCATTATGTTGCTGGCCTTCCAAAAGAATCCTCCCAGTTGATATATCCTTCACACAGAAACCATCACCATCAAATGTGATGGAGCAATGATTACCAGTAGTGAATTGGTGTACAAACAATAAGTTTTGTGATGCCTTAGGAACTAAAAGCACATTGTTAAGCATGAATTTGCACATTGGATTTGTTTTAACAGTGCAACCAGTGTGAGAAATAAGCATACCTTCACCATTAACAGCATGTATCTCTTCATTACCTTCATAGGAAGAAGCAAAATCCAATTCATTCTCATCTGAAGTAATATGCTTATTAGCTCCAGAGTCTGCATACCAAGGATTAGTACCACAAATATTTACTGCAGCCATCATTGCAGCCAGATGTTTTGGTATGTGAACATTCTAATAAGCCATATTGAGCCTGTTGCTAGAAGCCAAAGCTCCATGACCAATATCCCCACAAATTTGACAAGGCATTGAGTCAGCAGTAGTGGATTGATAATGAAAATTAGGTGGTGGTCTGACTGAAGTTGGTGTTGATGGAGTAGGAAGTAACCTTGGTGCTCTAGCTGAACTGTAATTATGATTCATTCCTCTCACAAACTGAAATCCACTTGATCTACCTCCTCTAGCATGAGACATAGGCCTAGGTGAATACCCTCTACCAATTCCAGGATAGTTATTAAATCTAGGCATTTGAGCAGCAAAGGCTCTAGATGTAGAGTCAGAAATAAAACTCTTATTCCTCTCAGTAACAGCAACATCTTCACTTAATAGACTATTATGAAGTTCAATGAATGTGACTCTAGGAGTTTTGTGTCCCATGGTAGTTATAAAGGGAATGAAATCAGAATTTAGAGCTCTAAGAGTGATGGCAACAATTTCTCTATCAGAGACTAAATCTCCACAAGCAGCTAATTGATCAGATAAAAGTTTAATCTCTTTGACCAGAACAGGAATAGACTTATTATCTTGAGTTATAGCCATGAGTTTAGATCTCAAATGCAAAGCATGGTATCAGATGAACTGCCAAACCGTTCTTCAATACTGGACCAAAGCTGATGAGTTGTTGTTGATATGGAGAAGTAAGGGAGAACTCCATCAGAGATAATTCCATTTAACCACATTTTAATAGTTGCATCCTCATCACACCATTCATTGTATAGAGGATTCACCACTCCATTGTTCTGATTCCTGACATTAGTAAATTGAGCAGGACACGGATAAGATCCATCTAAGTATCGAAGTAATCGATATCCTTGAATAAGAGGATCCAAAATGTTCTTCCAAGTAATGAAATTATCCTCTGTTAGTTTAAGATGGACCAGATTATTGAGCTGGTTTGAAGAAAGATTAGAAAAGATTTAGCAGTTGGATTATCGAAATCAGACATTGAAGAAGAAGGAAAATCTTGAATCATAAAAGCAAGAAACAACGAAAGAGAAAACAGATCTGAAAGAAAACAGATCGAGAAAAAAATCAAGATTTGCTAGATTTGTAACAAATGACAGCGGAAATGAAGATCGAACCTAAGAAACAAAAGTTTCTTAGCTCTGATACCATACTAGAATTACTGAATCTCATTACAGTAATCAATTAAAGAAGATTAACAAAGAATCCGTTAATGGATGTAGAGAGAACAAAGAGTACAGGTAGAGGAAATGAAAAATAACGGAAGACTTAATCCAACCGACAAAACAAATATCTGGTTATAAACCAGATATAACGGTACGGACAGCCAGGCTGTTAAAGACAGCCTGGACCAATCAAAACACATTAAACAGATTGTCACGCCTGACGACAACAGCCCTTGATAAAGAATGAGATGAACGGTCCACAAAGGATAGAATCTTCAGTTGTTATTAATTTCCAGTAATTTCCAGTAAGTTCTGTTGCTTTGCATTTTTTTATGCTTCTATAATTCTCTTTTTATTTTGGCAGCATGTCTCAGCTAGGAAACAATGCCGGCCGAACATTATATGGCCTCCGCTCCAAATAAACTACTAGGATGAAAACTGGTGGGAGATCAGGCTCTCATGGGCGTGTGCTGGCCGCAAGGAGCTTTTCCCCATCCACCTCTTCATCGGTTTACTGTACCGAGGGCGTTATCCCCCACTATACACCGTCAACGCCGTCCCATTCCCATCTCAACGGTTGTACTATTCCGGGATCAGTGTCTCCCACGTATACACCATCAACTCCACTTCTCCCCTAGGTTGAACAAAAAGACTTCATCTTCATTGAAAAAAAAATAGTTGATAACAAGAGAAATAAGTAAAAAAGAATATGAATCGTGATATTTTCTCTTTCAAGACTTCCATCAAACAATTGATATGCATAAAAACGAGGTTGTCAAGCTCCCTTCAATTAGTAATTCGAGCCTCCTCTTATAGTTTTTATTTCCTGCAATCTCGAACATGATAACAACCAAACATTTAGGAGCACACATAAACTCTCATATACGTCTTAATCCTCACGATTCATCCACAAATCGACGGCAAAGAGGGAACCTTGGTGCTGTTTTCTAGCTAAAATTCACATGATTGATAAAAGGGGGGACCAGAATTAGTAGGGGCGGGTACCATATGATCCGATGGCTAGGATCATATGAAATTGTTTTGTCTTATTTGGGATGGTACCCGCCCCGAAAGGAGTGGTACCCCCTTTATAAATCGTGAAAATTCAGCCCCAATCTTGCACAAAACTCCTTCATTCTCTGAATTGTTGCTCAATTTTTCAAATTCGAGGTCAGCCCAATCTTCTAAACCATATTAATCTCTTAGAGCTTCTCCAATGGAATGTTTGTGGTGAAAAAAAGTCTAAATCCACGTAGGATTCACTTCTATTTTTCTTAAAATCATTCTCCAACCCTAACTTTTACAACAAATATACCATGATTTTAGGAAGACATCCTCTATCTCAACCTCTACATCTAGAGGTTGAGATAGAAGATGTCTTCCCATCCACGTCAGCTTTTTCATAAATAAAAATATATTTTATTTATCAAAGATGATTTTTAGTTCCAAATAAAATATATAAGATAAAATCTAAGTAAAATCTATATAAATCTAAAAATAAAATTGAAAATAAAATTACACCTAAGCACAGTAAAGGGTTTAAACACAGGAGGGTTGGAGATCAAAAAAAATTCTCCCCAACTTTTAGGAATTATTAAGGCAAAATAGGATATATGATGTCTAGATTTTATTTCCACGTAGGAACCACACACAACGACCATTGGAGAAGCTCTTAATACAACCCAAAATTCGTCCCAATTCATCCCATATTGTCGGCAACAACCTGATCTTCTTGAGCTTGTTTACTCCTACTTTCACGGCTTGAAACTGACCCAAATCGGTCCAATTGTCCTATTTCCTTGCTTATATTGAACCCAACAAACACTGACCATAAGACCTGAGCTTGCCGGCGGTACACTGGTTTAGCGAAATAACTGAACTAAAGAGAGAAACCCGACTGGTCTTCTGTTTGGTGTTCAATTTAAAATTATGGCTACTAATTTTTGTTATAACTTATTACGCACAACATGTTCGCCACTTGCCGTGTGGTGTAGTGGTATGTAGATCAGTTACATCGCATGAGGTCTAGCGTTCGAACGACACCATACTCAATATTTGTTCTTTTGTTCTGAACTGCTCCTTAGCTATTTTAGGGTGTCTGTAGTGGTTCCTCCAACTGGTTGCCCCTTAACGCTAGGGTGTCAGTCAACGGTACTTGTCCTGGAAATGACCATTTTTCTCTTTTGTGCCAATTGGACAACTTTTTCTCTTTTTATTCCACATGACTCCAACGTAGCTACAAAATGCATACAAGGCGTAAAATTCAACTAATACAACAAAATAGCAAAGAAAGCATAATCAACTAATACTCTTAGAGAGGTGTTTTACACACTTATCAACGTATATAAATAAAAGCTGGACATATTTTTGGGTTGAACGGAAATAGTATTAAGAACGGACAAAAGGGACAGAGGGAGTATAAATCTGGTTCTAGCTTAACCTAATCAAGTGTAGAGGTTAATGTTCATACAGATGATAAACACTATAATAAATATTTATAGCTTTAATACGACAAATGAGAAAGTTTCTTTGGAAAATACCTTTGTAAGAGACTTAGTAAAATAATGTTGATCAATTATTACGGGATTCTGCACAGTTATAAAATTGTAGTGTTTGAATGTAACAGAATGACACTTTCCTTTTCCATCCTTTATCAAATCTATGTTGAATTTGTTAGAATGATGCAACATTTACATATTTAGTATGTAGCATAATTGTGATACTAAAGTTTATATTGTACATATGGATCTCATCAACTTCGGCTATCGACGGGAGCAACAGTGTCAGAGCATTGCTCGGTTGAACCCATTGGCGTTGGTATGTCCAGTCAGTTGTCAAGTTTAGTCGCTACAACACAATATCATTCTCGAACTAGGATAGACTAGGTGTTGAGACGAAGACCATTTGAAGATCTGAAGATTATTCACTTGATATTTATCCTCCTTTCGTCAAAAGGTTAGTAAGGATATTCCTTGATTTTGTATCTACCATTCTATCAATTTAACAGTCGATGATGTTGTATATATTGATTCCTATAAGAAGGAATGAAAGATAGTTCTTTGAGTATTAGCACAGTAGATTACTCCATAATGATTTGAAGATTTGGAACCTAAGAGTGAAAACGGGTTAGTTCACAAACTAAGTACCCAGCAGGTTCGCGTACCCTACACGAACCTTGCTGTGAAGAAAGATAATTGAACTCAGCTGACATATGGTTCACGTACCCTACACGAACCTGTTCAGTTTGGGAATTCCTGAACTCAATATATTTCATATAGTTCACGTACCCTACACGAACTTTAGTTGTCGAAACCAAACAAAACTTTAATGTATAACAAGGTTCGTGTACCCTACACGAACCATACATAGTTCAGAAACTCATGTCCACCTTTTTGTCTTTCAATTCGTGTACTCTACACGAACCTTGTGCCCCAGTCTACGTGATCCATATTTTGGCACAACCTTCTTATAAGTCAAGGTGAAATTTTTCACCACCTTAGGTCATTTTGGCTATAGGCGGTTCGAGAAGTTTGGGTTGGACTTTTGAGCGGGTCATGGATATCTTTGTTCGTGAACTTATTTGATCCCTACTCAATGGTCGCTTAATCTTTAAGCTAGACCTCCCTTGACAACCAATATAAATAAACGACCTTCTGCAAAGATACAACTTGTATCCTCTACACGTTGTTGTGTATCTGATGCAGATTGGGATGGAGAGACTTACCGAAAATAAGTCTATAATTTTTTATATTTTATTAATGGTATTTTTGGTAGGAAGTAATTTAGTTTTCGGATTTATTAATTAGGGTATTTTTAGAGGAGTCTAGAAGATTTTTTTAAAGAGTTTAATTGAAGTGGAAATGTGCCTAAAGGGGATATATATCTTGGGAAACAAGGTTTTATATTTTTTAGAGTTTATCCGACCTTTTTCTTAGCTAGCAAGCTAGGGTTTTATATTTCTTAAAGTTTATCCTATCTCTTCTTAGCTAGCAAGCTAGGGTTTTATCTCAAGTCTATTTAAGAGTCGTCAAGTCATTGTAAAATACATTTTTTTGATTAATAAAAATATTATTATTAAACTTTCTCAAGTTTTAGTTGATTTTTGTTTATAGTCGGGTTACCGAAGTCTAAACATCAATCTGTTCATAGTCGGTAATCCTAGGATTATCCGAAGCCTGAACAAAACCTCTCTTTTCACCCTCTTATACATATATATGATGCATCAGTATCCTTGCACAACGGTTGATCGTCATATGGAAACCTTTTATTAGGTTACGACTATTGAAAGACTTTACTTGAGGATCGTGAAACACAGGTCGGATTTTAACATCCTGATCTTATATCTTGGGTCAATTGGATTGTACCAGAAAAATCAATCATCAAGACCAAGATATTATAGAAACTTTGTAAGGTTGCACTTGGTGTGGTAAGACCTAGGAGTTCCGCAACGATCACGAACTAGATCTCTTATTAAGTTCATCAACGTTGTGAGGTAAAATCGGTTAGGCTATATCAATAATTCAGCCCTAACTGATATTGATTCGATTTCCCTGAACCTTGGTTGATTTATCTAAAGGAAATCCAAACTAGGCATCCTATAAGAGGAAAGGTAGCGATATCCTTCACGAAGGACTGTGGAACAGCTTTTAGGCTGTGAAGGACATTAGTTAAGGGAATCAAGCGCAGGGCCGGCCCTAGGATTTTGTTGCCCCAAAGAATGCAAGTAAAATGTTGCCCCCTTCTTGTTACAATCTATTACAACCTTCTTCTTTTTTTCCGACTGGAAAAGGTTATATAAATCTATTACAACCTTCCTGTCATACTACAGTAAACAAGTTGAATATATGCAAAATCAATTTCACATGACAAATCAAAACAAAATCGAAGTAAATTCCAAAAATAAAAAGATTCTCAATATATCACCATTTAATTCAAAATATACACATAACCATCTATTCTACCTGCAATCAATCATTAATATCCAGTTAAAACCAAGCCCAAATTTGCTTCACATAAACCCTAAACAAGAACAATTAACACATACATAGTAACCTGATTTGTAAATTGTAATAGCTATACATAAACTCAATTCTTTGAATTGCATATGCACGATTATTAGGCTAGAACATC